>JAVRFV010000141.1:476088-537318 GCA_032716605.1 Paralithodes platypus | reverse complement strand
AAGACTGCATACCATCGAAAACTCGGCGTCCAGGACATAATAATAAGCCCAAATGGGGGGATAAAGATATTTCAAACTGCATGCTTGCTAAAAAATTTTCTAATGATAGATTAAAATCCTCACAAAATGACGAAGAAACGCTGAAATTTGTAGAGCTACGACGCAAAGCCAAAAAATTAATTAAGCAAAGTAAAAAGACCTTACAGTTTACATATTGCGAATCAAAGTAAAACAAACCCGAAAGAATTCTATAGTTATATCAGAAAGAAAAAAGTCGTTACTTCAACTGTTGGAGTAGCCGTTAGTCCCGATGAAAATGGAGAATACACCCAAGACGAAGAACCAAATGAGTAATGCCCCTCAATACCTTCTTTGCATCATTTTTTACAACAGAAGACCTCCGTGATATCCCTACACCATCGCCGATTCATATTGATAATTCAGATGTTGCTAAGCAATATCAAGCCGTTACAGAGAGAGAAGTATTGAATTGTTTAGATCAACTCAGGTCAATAAAACGCCTGGACCTGATACAATCTCGCCTAGAGTTCTAAAGGAAGCTAAGGATGAGCTCTCTAAACCACTGACATTACTATTCAATAATTCCTTGCAGTCTGGAACTATGCCCGATCAGTGGAAGCTAGCCAACGTAACACCGATATTCAAAAAAGGCAGCAAATCCCTACCCAGTAACTATCGTCCAATTAGCTTAACCTCAGTTGTATGTAAAATGCGAGAAACGGTCATACGAGACAGACTCGTAAATCACTTAGAGGAAAATAACATACTTAACGATACTCAACACGGCATTCGTAGAGAACGTTCCTGTTTAACAAACCTCTTAGCCTTCTTCCACGATATCCTCAACCTCTACGATGAGAGTAAAGCTGTAGATATTATATACCTTGATTTTCAAAAGGCCTTTGACAAAGTTCCCCACAAACGTTTACTGCTAAAACTAAAAGCGCATGGAATACAAGACGGTGTGTTGAAATGGATAGAAAATTGGCTCAGCGACAGAAAGCAAAGAGTAGTCATAAACGGTCAGGCATCAAAATGGACCAATGTAAGTAGCGGGGTACCCCAGGGATCGGTACTAGGACCAATTCTCTTTCTAATTTACATCAACGACATAGATGAGGGTCTCACCTGTACAATCTCAAAATTTGCTGACGATACAAAAATTGCAAATAGCGTACTCTCACAAGAACAAGTTGACGATATGCAACACAATCTGGATAAATTGTCATGTTGGGCCCAAATTTGGCAATTGAGTTTCAATGCGGATAAATGTAAAGACTACATATCGTAGACCTAAATGAGAAAGCAAACTATTCGATGAATGGCACTCAGCTTCAGAATGTAAACATAGAAACCGATGTGGGAGTAACAATATCGAGTAACCTAAAACCGAGTCAACAATGTTCAGAAGTTGTTAAGAAGGCAAACAAAATAATTGGCTTTATAGGCAGGTCATTTTAGCATAAATCCAAGAAGTTATCCTTACCCTTTACAATTCATTAGTCCCCCCCCTTCTGGAATACTGCGTTCAATCCTGGTGCCCTTATTACCAAAAAGATCTAAACAATCTAGAACGAGTTCAACGTAGAGTTACCAAAATGATACCTAGCCTAAAGAACAAACCATACGCAGAGCGTCTTAGAGAATTAAATCTATTTCCTTTAACCCAGCGCAGATTAAGAGGTGACTTAATTCAAGTGTTCAAAATCATCAAAGGCATCGACAATATGAACTGTAGTAAGTACTTCACTATCGACCAATCTAATTACACGCGGGGAAACGGTTGCAAAATTATTGGTAAATCTTTTAACCCACACGAATCTAAGAATGTCTTCTTCAATCGAGTTGTCAACTTGTGGAATGGGCTTCCCCGAACGTTATAGACTGCATCAACCGTTGATTCAGTTAAACTCCGCCTAGACAAATATCTCGCATCAAACCCGCGACTGATTGCGTTTGTACATGAATAACTTTTTTTTATCCCCCCCTCAGTTACTAACCCATCTGTCCCCTACTAACTTCCTAATCCTGCCACGGACATTAGTTCCAGGGCAGTAATTCCCTTTCCAATGTTCCCTTAACCCACTCTAAACCACTGTTTGGACACTTGATCCTCAGTGTTTTGGAGGACAATCAACCTAGAAGGGTCACTAGATCTGTTGTTGCTTGATTTCCTTTGTACTCCTTTGTACTCCTAGTTATTTCACCAGGTGTTTTCGCTTCACTTTTCATCTCATACTCCATAGTCACTACATCATCAGGATTGTTACTTAGCATAACTTAACGTAAATATCTAGCCTATCATAGCCTCTTTTTATACTCTGTTTACTATACTAACCACTTCCAGTCATCTAGCCTATTTTCTGCCATCCTCCAATCACCACTGAGTTCATCAAAGGGTAATATATTCTTTATGGTTAATGTTCCTTTAATATCAATAATATACAGTCCACTTATCTAAATTAGCCATATAATTGGTCCTTAACCCTCTGTTCCCGGAAGGGCTCTTGAACGCCCATAAAAAAGCATACACGAGCTACCCGGAAGGGCTCTTAAACACCCATGACGTCAAAGCCTGTGAGCTTGGTGTGCGAGGCGTCGGTCCGACGCATGTAAACAACAGCCGGCTGGACCGACGCTCCGCATCTCCGGCCACAAGAAGGAGAGCGTCGCTTGTTTCCGTGTGTGCCTGTATGTTGTTGTTAAGTATCGAAAAGTGGTGTAAAGTGGCTGTTTTGGCCATAAAGTTATCTCCAATGAAATCATCATCACAGCTCAACCAGTTGACTTAGAGAACTCTACTTAATGCCATTCTACAGGTAAATAACACAGCTACGCTTGGGGATGCGCGGGAATGTTGGAAGGCAGTCTGATTAACGAATATACTGTAGCCTAGCCTAGACTGTTTTCGGCCAAAACACCCGGGTTTCGAGGAATATTATATAATACATAGCCGGGGCTGGAGGGTTTACCTTTCACTAGTTTGCCCCCTCCCCCCCTTCTTTGTGGTTGGTGGTGGCCTAGCCTACTTTGTTCATTTTTTTTTTTCCATATTTCGTCTGTCCTTCATGGCCCAGGGCTTTTGGCGTCATGGTGCCGCGGGTGGTTGGGTAGGGGAAGATTATCCTGCGGTGGTTGATAGGCCTGCGTACCCAGGCCCGATTAGGAAGGTGGCAATTTTGGGCCACTCCTACGTCCGGGATTTGTACGTGGACCAAGCCGTCCACAGGCCTTTCTTTTTCGTGACTCCTCTGGCCGCCCCAGGTGCCCGCGTCAGCACCTTGAGATCAACAGAAGCCTGGGGTCAGTTTTTAGAGCTGAAGCCCGACTTGACCTTCTTGGTGATAGGAGGAAACGAGATAAGGAGCGGGGTCAGTCCGAGAGGGATCGAGGTCCTAGCTGAGGAGGTGGTGCGGCTCTCGGGGGGAGAAGCGGCAGGCTCCACGAGGGGTCTCTACGGAACGAGTTTACCCGCATTAGAAATGCGGTTAACCGATGGCTACAGCGCCATATCCCATTCCACCCGGGAGCGCTATCAGTCCATGAATACCTCTGAGCTGACTTCAGTCCCGACGGGGTACACCTCACGCACGAGGCATCAAAGCGTCTCTATTTGGAGATCCTGGCCACCTGTCGTCTGTGCTTTAGGCAAGACGAATATGCCATGGTCGCCAGGTCATACGACGAGATGTTTGCCCACCATGACGTTAGAGTTGATCAACAAAATCATATAGCCTAGATTAATAATCCTTCAAATCGGTACAGTATATTAATTTAAATTTTGATTGTAAATCCTTTAGGCCCAAATTATATAACAATTGATTGGCACTAAGATTAAAAGCATCCATACTGTACTGTATAATAATTTCAAAAGTTAAGGTTATTCATTCTATATCAAATTTATACTGTCCAATAACTTCTTTATTGAGGTCACATGTCTTTCTAAATTCTTCTCTCGTCGTGTGCCCTGGAGGCGGGGTACTATGATAGCTGATAGGCTGAGTGTGTGTTAATCCAACTCAAAACTTTTTTCCTTGTGACATCTTGAGATGAACTTTTCTTGTGTACAATTTTCACATTTTATCAAATTTAATAATATAAAATTAGCGGTACCCATTGAGTTTAGCCTGTTTAACCCTTCAACCCCGGGTGGTACACGTGTGTACCATTATGTTTTGACCCGCGGAACCCGTGTGGTACAACATTGTACCATTGCTTGCGTATGTGCTTTCGAATGGCGCGCGTAAACATTTCGTTCCGTGGTCGCTAGGCGACGCCACCAGACACCATGTACGCCACCAAAACAGTCTCTACCCTGCCGCCATCATGGATACTAGCCCAAAAAGTGATTCCCCTGTGTCCGATTCCATGCTCCCTTCGACGCCTGCCCATGTTCGTCGCGCCCTAACGCAAAGGCACGTACAAGATGCGTTGACTCCCGGAGGTATTGAAATAGCTTTGAGGAGTTATGAACGTGTTGAAGGACAAAATAGTGTTTGATGACTTGGGCAGTGATAGCTCCGAGTCTTATCAGTCTCACTATAGTGAAAATTTAGACGATCTAGACAAGTTCATCAAAGAGACGCGCAATTTGTTGGATTTGAGCATGACGATGAAAGTGATGATAGTACTGAACGTGATATAGTTGTGCAAGGTGATGAGAGTGTAGTGAGAGTGAGCGAATGGGACAGCACTAGGTCGACTGCCAAGTTTAGGTTGAGTGACACGACACCTAGCCCTTCGCCAGCTAAATCCCCATTCAAGATACGCTTTTATAAGAAGCAAGTTCTTGAAAAGGCGGCCGCGGAAGCCAGGAAAGAGGCCCTAAAACTTGGTGAGGGAGCAGTGCGTGAGGGTGCCAGTGCAGCTGAGCGTGAGGGTGAGGTTGACCCGCCATTGTCTTCCTTATCTACCCACGCCACCCAAGTTGCCCCAGGCACCCGCCATTCTTCCCCACCACCACCAGCACTGCCTAGGGTTGAGGACCCCCCACTTTCGGCCTATTTACCCCCTATTTCCCCCGAGAGGAGACATACTACTACAGAAAAGGGAAAAGGGAGAAAATATGTGAAAAAAGGATCTACAAGTAGGCGCTCTTTGTTCGAGGCTCCCGCGGCTTCCACCCCTGCCGGTCCCAGCCATACGCCCCCGCAAGTTTCCCCAGGGTCCACCCCACCTCTCCAGCCTACAACAGAGGTTCCTGACGATGTTTTTGACCTCGCATCCATACCTGCACCTACAGACACTGAACCAGTGCTGTCTACGAATCGTCGTAGGCCAAGGAGCCCCTAACCTCTGCATGAAGATGACAGAGCCTCACCTGCCACTCCTTCCCCACCTCGCCGACCTACACGCCGCCCACGCATCATTCGTTCCCCGCGAGATTATGAGGGGGGGTCTGAAGATGAACGCCTCCTCACAGATGACTCTGGCCATGATTCCCTGGGTCCACCGTCAGGGCAAGATGACGGCTCTGACGACAACGACGATGACTTTATGGACATCGACGACCCTCAACCCAGACGCTTTGCCCAGGGCCGTCGTGCTCCTGGCCGCCCTGGCCGCCGGGCTGGGCCTGGGCGCCGTCGCGCTCCTGGCCGCCCTAGGGTGCGCGCCGCCAAAGTTCGTGGGCGTGCCTGCCCCAGCTGCAGCTCCTCGTCAGCGTCGCCAGCAGGACCCATTTTATATTTTCAACTGGCAGGATGTGGCTGCTGATGAAGTGAATGACCCTGATGTAACCCCTTTTGATGAGGTACAGGAGGGTTCAGGAGTTTACCCCAAGTTTTCCCCCGCAGGCCCCAATGCTCCACCACATGAGCTTTTTGAGGCATTTTTTGATAAGGAGGTTACTGAGTTTGTCATAGAAGAGACAAACAAGCACCACCAAATCCAGGTGAACTTTTTTGGCAAGGTGACCAAGGGCCACATGAAGCGGTGGACCCCAGTGACTCATCCCGAGTTCATGGTGTTCCTGGCAATCACCATGCTAATGCCTCATGTAAAGAAGCACAGGTTGGCTGACTATTGGATCACCAAAGATCTGATATCCACCCCTGCCTTCGGGAAATACATCTCTCGGGACCGGTACCTCGACATCCTCGGAGCGCTCCATCTTGTCACCAACACCGACATGCATCTCTCTGACAAGCTGTGGAAGATTAGGACGTTGTACGAGATGATGCGAGAACGTTTCACGTCATACTTCACGCCCTTCTGCAACGTCTGTATTGACGTGTCTCTTGTGCTGTTCCGGGGAAAGCTGAGCTTCAGGCAGTACATCCCCTCAAAGAGACATCGCTTTGGTATAAAGTTTCTTTGTGCTGTGCGATTGCCAAACTGGTTATGTCCTGGACTTCCTGGTCTACAGCGGAAGGAAGGGGACGTGGAAATAGACCCCCTCATTGGCTTTGGCGGAGCAGTGGTTCAAGCCATGATGAACCGTACTTCCAGAAGATATACGTCCTCTACACGGACAACTACTACACGTCCCCCACTCTCTCAAAGTACCTCCATCAGCGCAAGACGGGGACTGTAAGGCACAGTTAGAGCGAAAAGGAAGGGCATGCCAACTTTCCCTCCTAAAACCAAGAAAGGCGATGTCTTCAAGACGAAGTACGGACCCATTCTGGCTATTCACTGGCACGACCAGCGGAAGGTCAACCTCCTGAGCACCGTCCACAAGGGGAAATGGTTGAGACTGGCAAGGTGGATCGCCGCACCCAAGTCAGGGTGACCAAGCCCGATGCTGTAATGGACTACAACATAAATATGAGGCTGGTGGACAAGTCCGACATGCAGATAGGCTTCATCGACTGTCTGCGTACCTCGTGCAGATGGTACAAAAAGTTCTTTCTGCACATGGTGGACATGTCAATGCTGAATGCCTACAATATCTACAGGCTTCGGAATCCGCGCACACCCAGGAAGTTCAGTAGCCTGCGGAGGTTCCAAAAACAGGTGTTGGTGGAGCTCCTGGACAGGTATGCTACGCCACAGAGGGCAGTGGCACAACCTGGGCGCCCCGTTCAGGACCGTATGCAGTGTGCACATTATCTAAATGTGCACAAGCTCGGTTTACCTGCCTCTGGAACGGGATGGTCTCACCATTAGCAGGAGGCGGTGCCATGTCTGCTGTCACCCACAGGTGAGGCCGAGGAAGCAGAAAAAGACCACCATGCAGTGTGTGGAGTGCCAGCTGTCACTATGTGCTATACCGTGCTTTGCTGAATACCACACCAAGCAGGAGTACTAACTAATAATCATAGTGAAAGTACCAAAGACTGACAATATGTATGTATATAGGCAACAAGTGGAAATAAAAGTGTGATAAAAAAGTCATGTATTATGAAAACATATATAAATAAGTGAAAAAAGACACAATACATTGTATATAAAACGTTTACAAAGCATATAACTAAGTGAAAGTGACACATGACATAATATTAGATGGCCAAAGTATAATAAACACCTATGATAACGAATAATCAGTGCCTAATATAACAATAACCTACCTCAATTACTAATAAAATGTACCGTATCAAGTGAGAATGAGCATTATCAGTGACAGTGGATCTCTCAAGGATATTTACCAAAGTGAAAGTGACACACGAAGTAATATTAGATGGCCAAAGTATAATAACACCTGTGATAACGAATAATCACTGCCTAATATAACAATAACCTACATCAATTACTAATAAAATGTACCGTATCAATTGAAAATGAGCATTATCAGTGACAGTGACACTCTCTCAAGCATATTTACCAAAGTGAAAGTGACACACGAAGTAATATTAGATGGCCAAAGTATAATAAACACCTGTGATAACGAATAATCACTGCCTAATATAACAATAACCAGCCTCAATTACTCATAAAAACTACGGTATCGAGTGAAAATGTGAAATATTAGTGACAATGATAGCCTAATACACATATTTTATATAATTGGACTCCAAATAACTATAATAACATCACTATCAATAAATAAAATCGCCTCCGGGAGGTAAAAACTCTGGCGCGACGAGTGGCTAAGTGCGCAGTATTAGCCAAGCCGGGGCCTGGGCCAAGGCGACGCATCCGAACGCGGGAAGATTTTCCCGCATAAAAATCACTCCACTTCCCGCGCTCGCCATTATGCAATCACTTGGGCTAGAGACCTCTACTCAACGGCATTCTACACATGAAGGTTTGTGCAACATTTTTTTTTTTTTTTTATAACTTTGTGTCATGTATTTCCGGAGGAACAAGCGGATCAAGATGGACCAAAATTCCTGAAAACCCCCGGACACAGAGTACAGTCACGATCTACCCTAGCCGGGGTTGGAGGGTTACATTACCTATAGGCTCTCTCTCTTAAAATTCTTAAATGTATTATAACTTTAAACGGTACCTCTCTTTTTTGACATCTGGAGACTTTTGGCCTATACTGTATTGTACTAAATTTCCCTCCCGGCTTTTCTTAATGTATGGTGTAATGATTCTATAATTTCATAACTATTATGTAAGGAGTTAAATTGAAAAGCTCCAGATTGCTAGTCTACATTGCGCACAATTCTTATTCCGCAGTTCGTGAGGGTGTTTTATTTTCGGCTCGCGATTTAATTGATTTCTCGGAGTACTGTAATTGTTGGTCGCAACTTATTCGGTCTGGCATTGATAGTTTGATTTAACGTCAATAGATTTCCTTCCCGTATAATCATGGCTAAAAGTGTACAAAAGCGTCGGGCTGGACTTAAGAGCTCTTTGACGGTCTTAACCTCTGGGTCTTGACGGTCTTAACAAAGGGTAATATATTCTATATGGTTAATGTTCCTTTAACCCGTTGAGCCCGGCTAGTTATAATATTTTGTTCACCCCAGTCCCCAAGCCATTTTCACTTATTTTTTTTGTTGCCAAAATGGGAAGCCAAGAATGAAAAAGAAAAAAAAACCAAAAAAAATCCACATCTGCCTTTTTTTTTTGGGGGGGGGGGGAGCTTCAAAAAAATTTGTTGAGCCAAAATGGAAGAGAATGGTGAGAAATGAACACACAAATAAAAAAAAACTCATTTCGTCCATTTGGGGGGGGGGGGGGGGGTTTCAATAGTTCGTCTCCCCGCATGACCACCCGCCCGGGAGCACTAGGGTAAAAACTGAGTATGGCATTGTACGGCATACATCCTAAGGAGTATCTCACATAACTCTCAAGCCTCTAGCTCCCATACGACGGAGTAATGAAGGTTCAAAGTGGCTGTAAACTAGGGGTGTAAACTATCCCCACTAAGCCCACCACCACCAGCCTCGCGGCTGTCCGCGGCCCGCTCACACCTACTGGCCTGGCTCCCCCACACACTACGGTACCTCCCCCTCCTATTCTCCCGCCATTTCCTACCTTACGAGCCACGTAAGTGTTTTTATATGTCGGACGCACGTGATGCGTCGCTGGGAGTTGGTGATCAAAGACTTTGCCGACGCAACACGTGCGACGCTGGGTCTCAACGGGTTATCAATAATATACAGTCCACTTATCTAAATTAGCCATATTATATTTAAGCTTTTCCATAGGTCCTACAAGGTATTAAGTGAATATATCTGCGAGGCAGAGCAAGATTCGCCGATTCACAGTGCGGACAAGGTCTAAAACTTTCTTCATATTCACAAAACTAGATCACCTGCATGCAAAATGGCTGCTGGGATAAGACTGGTAAGGTTTTGGCTCAGTGTGGTCGAATTCTTGAGGTATGAAATGTGCCATGTGGCAACATACAGATTTTTATAAAAATGTACGCGATTTTTGCGGTCGGTCAATAAATGTACCATTGTTTTTTGGGTGACCTGATTCTAACCTTTATGGCATAAATCTACCTCTTATATGTTATATTCTATATATTTCAAAGTAAGATATGGTCACCATAAGTGTATCAAGTTGAAGCCAAAGCCATTTTCCGAACTACGATGTCTAATGGTAATTTTTTGTAATTACCTTGTAAATAATGGCTATAAATCGCGAATTGTGTAATAAATGTGTGTTCTATCTATCTATTGCCTGACGCCGTGATCCCCGAAGGTGTGACCACGAACGAACCGCCCCCATGCACCTCTGTCCCCAGGGTCGACGCCCCTCCCCCCAACCACCCCCGCCTTCGTTCATGTAGTTCCTTTCTCCATCCTTCCACCTCCTATTCGGTCTACCTCTCCCCCTCTGTCCCTCCACCTCGCTCTCGTAGACCCTCTTAGTCATTCTCTCGCTTTCCATACGTTCCATATGGCCGAACCATCTCAAGTTGTTCCTTTTCACACTTTCCAGCACATCTACCTCCACACCACACCTCCTTCTTACTTCCTCATTAGTCTGTCTATCCCTCCATGTAACTCCGCACGCACAGTCCTTAAGTAATTCATTTCCACTGCTCTCACTCTTGGTCTGAGTCTCTCAACCAACGTCCATGCTTCGCTTCCGTAAGTCAGTGTCGGGATTACCACACTGTCATGCAAGGACTTCTTCCCTTCCATACTGACCACCCTATTTCTTGTTACTGCTTTTAGCGTTCCTACAACCCTCTTCCCCTGTTGTACCCTCTCCCGCACCTCTTCATCCATAGTCCCATCTTTACTCAACACACTGCCCAGATACTTAAAAGAGTTGACGATCTCCATAGCCTGACCGTTCAGCTTCACCTCACACTCTGTGACTTCACCCCTTTGAAGACCATAACCTTGCTCTTCCCCGTATTTACCTTCAAATTCCGTTTTTCGCACACTGTTCCAAACTCATTTACCAGACCCTGCAACTCCCATTCATTATCACTCATCAGAACTGTATCCTCCGCAAACAGCAGTATAGGTAGCTTCCACTCAATTCCCTCCCTTTTCAGCGATACACCAACATCCACTGCTCTTGATATTATTTCTTTCATAACTCCATCCATATATACAGTAAACAACCACGGGGACATCACACACCCCTGTTTCAAACCAACATTCAGGTCAAAGAACTCGCTCTGCTCACTCTCCACTAATGTCTAATGGTAATTTTTTGTAATTACCTTGTAAATAATGGCTATAAATCGCGAATTGTGTAATAAATGTGTTACATTTATTTATTTAAATTCTTTTATTTAGTTTTCGTATATAATTGAAGAATAGTGTAATGGATTAAGAACTAAGAGGCCAGTCTTACTCTTTCAGTGAAGAAAAATGGCGGATTTTCGGTTTCTCGTCATATTTCAGGCTAATATGGAGAATGTAGCTTTAGTATCAGCATTTCCACACATGATTTACAATTGTGAATAACTGAACGTTGTATATGACAACGAGGAGCTGCTTAAATTGGTGAACATAGGAGAATATTGAGACAATTCTGATGGCCTAACATCGACTTTGGTAAGTATTCGAATTAAGTGTTATTATGTGACCTAGGTAAAAAATATGCATATATATGCAAAGCTGAAGGCTTTCTGAATCTTATGTAGGGGTATAAGAGATATATGAATTAAATTACCAACGTTATAGGTGGTACCACCATCCGGTAACCCAGAACTTTCCACCATCCACCATTATTCATTAGGCGGGTGCCCAACCCCGAAAGGGGTTGAAATAGGGGAGCTATCCCCCCGCCAAAGGCTGCTTTCTAGGGCCTTTCCTAGCTGATGCTGAGAGGATTGGGTTCTAGTCATGTGGTGATGGGCTGGTCTATCAGAGTGAGAGCTGAGCAATCTCTGCCATACCCATAGCTTACTCTGACTGTTCCTTTACCTTATATATTTTCTAGATCTCAAGTGACGGCGTCTCTTCCGTGGATTGACCTCCCAATCTACCAAGATTGGAAGCCAAAACATCACATTTTTTCCCTTGCCCCCCAACTTTCTCTTCATCATTGCTGACGGGCCCAGGGCCCTGGGTGGGGCTTTTAGTTTTCCCGGCCATTCCTGCACCCTCCTCAGCTCCCCGCCATGGAGTGGCTTCGGTCACCCAGGCTTTATTGTGGTCGGCAGGGAGGGTTCTGTGGGGGCGCTCGATTATAATAATAATAATAATAATAATAATAATAATAATAATATTTATTCAGTTAGCAATTTACAGAGTTGGTACCACACAGTATGTTACAAATATATGACATCTACCAGCCTTGCATAATTCCAACTAAGGATAGCCCAATAAGGCCGTTAGGCGTTTTTCCATTGGGGTCCTTGTGGGATTAGGTTAGCTGGGGAAATGGGGAGGATAAAGAAATAGATACTTTAGAGAAAGTATTTCTAGGGGGTTATTTTAAGATACCTTACATCCTATAGTAAATATCAGTAATCCGTAATCAGTAATCATTTCAGTTTGGTTTGTCTATCTCTAATGTCGTATTTAGTAGTAGACATAAGCTTGGTGCTCCCTTCTCCCAGCCGCCCGGTTCAGGTGTTCCTTCAGGCTACGTCTGAAGGAATGCAGTGTTCTCTTTTCACGGACTGACTGGGGTAGGTCGTTCCAGTCTTTGATGGCAGTGAAGAAGAATGATTGCTTACCTTGTCCTTGGATTCTCGGGACCTTAAAATTAAACATCCTGTTTCTTGTATTATGTCCACTCCTCTCATTTGCTTTAACAAAATCATTATTTAGATAATCTGGAGCTCTGTCATAGAAAATTTTGAAGGCATTAGTGAGCCCTGATTGGTTTGGCCCTGTCAGAGACTTTGAGCATACCTAGTGACTGAAGTTGTTCCTGGCCAACATGTGATCTGGGTCCTAGGTTCAGCATGAACCTAACCATTTTATTTTGAGTGACCTGAAGTTTGTGCTGTGCTGATTTAGATGATGCAGAGTACCAGGATGACACAGAATAGTCAAAATGACATTGAACAAGCGCTTGGCAGAGGTCTTTTTGGTCGCCGCGGGCAAGCATCCCACCTGTCTATACAGTTATATTATACGTGCTCTACACTTACTCAGGATAGATTCCAAAATTGTTTCACCTTACAAACTCGCGTCCAGTTTCAGTCCGAGATATTTAACTTGTGACACTTTTGTTATAGGAATATCATTACAGTTGACCGAGAAGCCCACAATGTCTTTCAGTTTGCGTTTTGTTCCACATAAGATGGCTTCCGTCTTGCCCAGGTGAAGAGATAGTCTATTGTCCACTAGCCATTCACTACATGATGCTAGTTCTTTGGAAAGTGAAGCGGCAATACTTATTGGGTCTTTTCCTGAAACCAGAAGCACGCTGTCGTCAGCATACAGTAATAATTTTACATGATACGCTCAGTTCCATGTCGTTCACATAACAGAGAAAGAGTAAGGGACCAAGGATACTTCCCGGCGGGACCCCATAGTTAATTGGCATAGGATCAGATATCTATCATCAATTTTGACTCTTTGGGTTCTGCCACTAATTAAGATTTAAACCAGTTCACAGACCCTATGCCCATTGCTTGTAGTTTATTACATAGGATATCATGGTCTACTGTGTCAAATGCTTTTTGTAGATCAAGAAGAACCATACCGGTGTAGTTACCTTTAGACATTTCTTTACGAATGTGATCCGTTAAGTGGATTAGACAGGAGTGTGTCGAGTACATGCATCTGAAACCTGATTGAAATTTATAGAATAGATAATTTTGTTTGAGGTAGTGTTCAATTTGGGTGTATACCGCTCTTTCAAGGATTTTAGATACAATACATAATATGCTAACTGGTCTGTAGTTGCCAACTTCTAGTTTATTTCCTTTCTTGAATAGAGGGGTTACAATAGCTTCCTTAAGTTCGCAGGTACTGTGTTGGTGTTAATTGACAAGTTGATGATGTGGGTTAGGGGGCCTGCTATACCAATGGCTCCATCTCGTAGAAATTTGGCAGGAATTTTGCCGGGGCCTGTGCTCTTATGTACATTTTAGGTTAGACAGCTCGTCAAAAGTGTATTTTGGTGTAACATTTTGCAATCCAAATATGTTCGGGTGTATGTCTTTATCTCTGTAGAAATTACGAAAGGTGGCCGTTGTTGTCGTGTATTTATTGAGAGGTTGAGGTAGGTTCTGTGCAAGTGTGTTTGCTATGGCAGTGAAGAAGGAGTTGAAGTAGGTTGAAATTTGTCGTTTATCGTGGCAAACCTGATCATTAATGGTGAGAGCAATATTAGTGTTAGACGAATCCCTTGTCTTGTTGCTGTAGCCTGTTGTTTTTAGGTGCCTCCATAGTTTCTTTGGGTTATTCTGATCTTCCTCTGCCGTATTGTGAAAATAATTAGTTTTCGCTGATTTCATTTTCCTACTTAGTTTATTCCTGGCCCTGTTGAACTCATGTTTCAGACCTTGACCCTGTCTATGTTTCGCTAGCCTTTTTAACAGATTGTCTCTGTGTTCCAGATGGTGTAGTATGTCATTGTTGATCCATGGGTCTGACCTTGCTTTAATTCGTATGTCTTTCAGAGGAGCTATTTCATCTAGGATGTTGTGATGATGGTTTCTGAAGCCAACCCATGCGTCATTAAACGTTTGTACTTCCAAACACTGGAGACCAGTCTGTATTCCATAAAATGTCCAGAAATGTTTCCTTATTGTAGTTTCTGAGTGACCTTGTTTTGATAACCTTGTGATTCTCTAGGGTCTTGGAATTGCTTGGGCCTTGGGGCTGTTCGGCCAGGCAGCTTGGGGAACAACAACAACAACAACCATCCACCAATAAATTCGCCGTTCGTGCCACTTTCACGAAGGTTCACCATGTTATTACATGGCTACCGTAAGCCGATTTTAGTGTTTTAAGTGACTTATGAATAGCTTAGAGTGTGCTCTTTACGAATATACCAACGAAAGTTATATACAGAAAGTTTTTAACATGCGTAATGTGCAAAGAAAATCGGTTCTTTAATTGACCGACGGTACATTTATCGGCTTTTTAACCCCTAGGGTAAAACACAGAGTCTTGTCTGCATAGCCTAATGACAAGTCCTGTTTTAACGGGATTTCTGCTTTAGGCCTATAGATTTTATTTTCCCTCCTACCTTAACTCGGGGACCTTACAGTTGCGCGATCCAGTGCTGCTTTGGTAATTGCGTACATTTTATTTCCCTCTCCTATAACATTTTCAGAGTCCCCGGACCCCACTGCACAACGCCCCTGTCACTTTGTTTATGTTCTCTCTCTGCCGGATTACACTTATCCCGCTATCCACGTACTACTTTTAGGTTAGGTTATGTTTCTTAGTTATGTTCATGACAAGGTATCAGCTGGTAGGTATGGGATAAACTAGAGAGACATACTAGCTGGTAGGTAAGGGTTATTCTTGTATCCAACGTTCTAGGTTAGGTTACTGTGGGTTTTTTTACTTCAAAAAATCGCTAAACCCGAGCCAAGTTTTGGCAAATGTTGGCTCGGGTTTTCAAATTTTGGGGTTTAATGGACATGAAAACTCGAGCCAACTTTCAAAATTCAATTAATGTTTTTTTTTACTTTTGAAAAATGCCCCCTATCTTTTACTCCGCAATTTCCCTGATCTTCATAGCCCTCCCCACTAGTGGGGGCCGTGTTTTTAGATTGTTGGATAATGGGTAAATACTCATTTGCTGCAGCCCTTGGTATAAAACAACACTGTAGGCCTATATCAAAGAAAAAATGCAAAAAAAAAACAACACATGCTATAACTCGTGACTGTCACACCGTATCAATTTACCGCCTTTTTACTAGGGCCTAGTTCATTCTAGTTTTGTTTTTATTTTTCTTTGATATACAGTGTTGTTTAATACCGAGGACCGTCGCATTTTGGTATTTTCAACATAGGCTCGGCCTAAGCCTAACCTAACCTAACTTAACCTAACCTAACCGAAAATTAAACAGGGAACATGAGCTGGGTTTAGACCGTCGCGTACCCATAAACAGGGAACGTGAGCTGGGTTTAGACCGTCGTGCACCCATAAACAGGGAATGTGAGCTGGGTTTAGACCGTCGGTTAGGTTAGGTTAAGTTAGGTTAGGCTAATGTTGAAAATAGTAAAATGCGACGGCCCTCGGTATTAACACTCCAGCCCCGGCTATGTATTATATATATATTCCTCGAAACCCGGGTGTTTTGGCCGAAAAACGTCTAGGCTAGGCTACCGTATATTCATTAATCAGACTGCTTCCCGCATTCCTGCGCATCCCCAAGCGTAGCTGTGTTATTTACCTGTAGAATGGCATTAAGTAGAGCTCTCTAAGTCAACTGGTTGAGCTGTGATGATGATTTCATTGGAGATAACTTTATGGCCAAAAACAGCCACTTTACACCACTTTTCGATACTTAACAACAACATACAGGCACACACGAACAAGCGACGCTCTCCTTCTTGTGGCCGGAGATGCGGAGCGTCGGTCCAGCCGGCTGTTGTTTACATGCGTCGGACCGACGCCTCGCACACCAAGCTCACAGGCTTTGGCGTCATGGGTGTTTAAGAGCCCTTCCGGGTAGCTCGTGTATGCTTTTTTATGGGCGTTCAAGAGCCCTTCCGGGAACAGAGGGTTAAACAACACTGTATATCAAAGAAAAATACACAAAAAACTAGAATCAACTAGTAAAAAGGCTGTCCGGGGTCTCTTCAATTTTTACCAGCCTAGGCCTAGGCTAGTTGAGATGTTTGGGTTTGTGTTTCGTTATTTTGGTCAATGTCCAGTGATTACAGACGTTTCGACGGTGTGCCATTTCGACGGGCTAATTGGACGGTTCGACGATATCGTAGAAGCTGCGTCGAAATGTCTATTATTTTTATTATATTTGTGTAGCCTTGCCTAGGTCTAGTGTAAGATCCTGTGTAGCGGGTGTAACTGTTTTTCAGATGCCTATTTAGGCCTAGGCCTACTAAGAATTATTGAACAATATATTTAACCTAACCTAACCCAACTTAGCATAGCCTATTAGCTTAGTGGACTATTAATGAATGTAAAATGTAAACAAATATTGTAACATTACCAAATTATTGAGATAGCCTATAGGCCTAGGCCTAAGTAGAGGTCCACCCGTTACACAGGATTATCTATCTAGCCTATCTATATGCTCAGCCTGCAGCTCAGGCCCAATCCCCACTTTTCCTATTTTTTTTTTATTTTTTTTTTACTCTTATTTTATTTTTTATTTTTTGTATTTTCTTGGGGGTGGCCGACTCAAGACAGAGCAAGAACAGGGAAAACACACAACACAAGACAAAAGAACGAACAAACCCATAAACACAAAATTCACACACATCCAGGTCACCCAGGAGAATACCCAGAGACCAGGGTCACAAAGGTCGCACCAGCACTCCCCCGACCACCCGGAGAGGCTCCGATCTCGGCAGGCAGACATGCGAAGCCAAAGCCCACCACCACACTTCCAGGCGCACCCTTCATATTAATCGTCTCCCCGGCCAGGCGCCTGATGGGCTATTATCTAGTCCAACTTGCGCCCGACCCCTTCCCCCAAATGACCACGTGTTCACCTAACTACTCACAAGCATTCTCCACTCATTCCTGTTTATTACCACTTCCTTTGCCTGATCTATAGTCATTCCTCTTATCATCCAAACCTTGTCTTACACAGTCTCTCCATCTCAATGGGGGTCTTCCTGCCCTTCTATCTCCCCTTGTATCTGACTCATATATTCTCTTTGTAAGCCTTTCATCTCCCATTCGTTCAACATGACCATACCAGCTCAGCACCCTTCTGTCCACTCTGGCGGACAAATGTTCCTGCTGCCCCACTCTCCTACATACCGTATCTCTTCATTCCTCAATCCGTCTCTACGGGTAACTCCACACATACTCCTCAAGCAGGATTATACCAATTAAATGTATGTCCCAAAGCTTCAAACATTCAAACTAACGTTGTGACATTAAAGTTGAATTGTTTATCATTCAACGATAATATACAGATTAGGAAGGTATTGTGGAACTTTCGTAATTAATATAAATCATTCTAAAAAAAAAAAATAGAATGCGACATGAACCCCAAAGGGTTGAAAAGTACAATTAGACGATGGTCGGTATTATTGGACGATTCGACGGTTCTGACAGAGACATTTCGACGATCGTGAGCTTAGACGTTTCGACGGCATCGTCGAACTGGCGCAACCGTCAAATCGTCCTGTTACCGTGTTACCCAACCTCACTTTTTTCAGTTTTTCTTTTTAGGCCTAGGCTAGGCTATATTTTTTTTCTTCATTTTTTTTTCTTGATAGGCTAGGCCTAGGCTTATTTAGTAGTTTTATATAGGCCTAGGCCTAGCAAGGCTCATTGCATTTGAGTGTTACCATTGGATACAGGATGGGTTGAGGCCCCCCCCCCTGACATATTGCAATCATGATCTATGTTGCCAGTAGGGGCTTAATTAGGTTTGGGATACCGGTATAGGCTACTAATGGGGGGGTCGAGATGTTTCGCAGCAAGTGACGTTTCGCTGCAGGTACGGTCAGAAACTCAGAATCGGTTAGGGTATGCCTGTTCACAGCAAATGAATGAGACGGTTCGCAGCAGGTTCGTTTAACTGCAATATAGGCCTAAACCCCATTTTGTCACTCTTCTTACAGGAGTGTTCCCAACCAGTACTGCTGACTTTAAAATATGCACCGGTACCGGTAAGCAGGCTTTTTAGTTCACCATCCAAAATATGATTATGCATTCAGTGCTTCCACATCTCTATTCTGAATTCCTTCGATTTCTAAAAATCCATATTTTAACTTTCTTGGTAAATATATTCATATATTTATTCCAATACAAAGGATACTTAGCGATATTTTTATAGTGTAATTATGCAGGTTATTACCGTACTATCTATGATACATTCTAGCGCATTCCTAATGTTAGTCTAGCGATAGGCTATATTTGTCTCAATTAACATCATTTTCATATCTATCTCCACAGATTTCCTAATTGGTGTAGTGTACTGGGTTTAGTGGTCATTAATATACATACGGTATAATGACATTTTTGGCTAGCTGACCTTAACCCGTCCAGTATATTATTTTCTGGCAACTATTAGACTATTTTATTCAGTTTAACCCTTGTCTAGCGGGGTGTTTTGGGCTCATTTGGGCATATTCAGGCCCTCCTGCATGATAAATCAAGCATCTGCATGACATTTTTTTTTGTTAGCAAAAAACTAGGCACTAAAAGCTTCAAAATGAGACCAGAACGAGCTACGTAGCACTCGTGGTTCTCTTGCAGTGGTGCCACGAACATGGAAGTTTAGCATATATTGGTATATTTTTCCCAGCTATGCTCACTACTGGCTACACTGCCGGCCTCTCGAGAACACAGGGAACATGAGTTAATGGGCGGCGGTAAGCCCTAGTCGGCTGTCTGGCCCGCTGCTCTCCCGGCCATTTGCACTCGATTTTAACCCTTTAAAAGCCTTAATAATGCTCCTAACTTGCTGCAAATTGGTGCACGACTTAAGTCGAGCGCTGCTCTTTAAGGGTTAAGAGACATCAATTAGCCTATAAAACAATGTCTCAGTCTGTCGTGGTGCTGGAAAGTTTTTAAAATTAATTTAGTTTATGTGAGTTGTCTCAGGTTTGAGTCCCGAGATTTCCTCGTTTAATGTGTAGGCTATCATGTAATACCCGTTTTAACCTTTTTAAATTAAGACACGATGATGCATATTATTTCTACTTTCTGGCTGATATTAGACTTTTATTCATATTATGAAATATATATGGAATGAATTGAGATAATGTTTTTCATTTGAAATGCATCAGATGGGATTCAAAATGTAAGAGATCCTTCCTTGGCTGTATAACATCGTCTAGTGATATTTTAATTGCATAAAATTTATTATTTTATATAATAAAATACCGGTATATTAAGAAGCTGCATGTTGGTGTTTAACCTATTCCTTAAGTATTATTAAAAACATACTTAAGCATATATATTAATACAAAAATATTAAAAAAACCTGTGTTGGTCAGTGTCAATTTAGCTACTTTCCCACAACTCTAGCGGTATTAAGCATCTTTATTTGGTAGCCCTGCCCTTGTGTGAGTTTGTTCGCCGCATATCCAATTAGCGTCCGGGCTCGTTCGCCGTGGTAAAGCGAACCGTCACTTACTGCGTAACGTCTTGCTTCCCAATAATGACGATAACCGAGAGTGGCGCTGGGATAGACTGAATTGTAGAACGAAACATCAGGGTGTCAAACGAGAGACCTCATCCTGTCCTTCTAGTCATTATTACTAAAAATCAGTTAGCCTATATTTATGATTTTTAGGGTTAAACACCGAAATAGGTACTTGGTACTTTTTTCCGTAAATGAGTACTGTACTGCCAACTTCAGCTGGGTAGTATTCTTTCTGTCTTTCTTATTTGGCGTATTTACACACGCCAGCCAGATACCTCATTAACACTCTCCACATTAACCCCTCCTGCCCGGTTATCATTTTAAAATGATACCGCGGCAGATGGGCAGGAGCCCGGGTGTCATTTTAAAATCCGTAAGCTTGAAAGCCTATTAAACGTGGTTTTAAAGCCGTGTGTTGAACCGTATGTAAACAAACCCGGTCGGAGCGACGTGCACCTTCAAAAACAAGAAAGAGAAGTCGGACTTTTGTTATTATTGTTTTGTAGAATAAGACCAAGTGCTTGTTATTGTCCGATATTGCTAACATCACATCAAAACTCTCTCCATGGAAATCGTCATCACAACTGAACCAGTTGACCTACTGTAGAGAGCTCTACTCAACGCCAGTCTACAGATACGAATTCTCTAGAAATTAAAATAACAAAGATAGGGCTAGGCCTATTACGAAGTTTTTCGGCCAGATCGCCCGGATCTGAATGCTGTCCTTTGGAAGGCGAGCCCGGGCAAGAAGGGTTAAAGGTAAAATATATCATATTTAAGCATTTCCATAGGTCTTACTAGTTATTAAGTGAATATGTGTGCGCGACAGAACAAGATTCGCCGATTTGTCGGTGTGGACAAGGTCTAAAACTTTCTAAATATAAGCCATTAAGCCATACGAAGTGTATCAAGTTGAAGCCAAAGCCATTAAGCAATGTCACGATGTCTAGTGGTGATTTTTAGTAGTCGCCTTGGGAAATAATGGCTATAAATCGCTCAAATTTTATTAATTGTATACCAATTGTGTAATGAATGTGTTATATTTTTGTTTATTTACATGCTCTTATGTAGATTGACCATTTAAGCTAGTAGTTTTCGTATATAATCGAAGAATAGAGGCCTGTAAGGGGGTGTTCAGAACTTCAGTCACTGTTCTTAGAACTGCCAGTCTTTCTCATTCAGTGGTTAGAAATGGCTGTCTTTCGGTCTTGTCATATTACAGTACAGGCTAATATGGAGAATGTCTGAATGTAGCTTCAGTATCAGCATTTCCACACAGGATTTACAATTGTTAAAAACTGAACGTCTTATATGAGTAGGATATGGCAACGAGGAGCTGCTTAACCCTTCCCGCACGGGCTCGCCCTCCTAAGGACGTTGTTGAGATCCGGGCGATATGGCCGAAAAACGTATTTAATAGGCTACCCATATCTTTGTTATTTAAACTGCTAGAAAATTCCCACGCATCTCTAGACATACTGCTTGTTTTCGGAGGTGCGCGCGTCGCCTCCGACCGGCTTTGTTTACATACGTCAGACGCGCGGCTTTCAAAACAAGCTTAACCCTTCCCGCCCGGGCAGCATTTTAAAATGACACTGCGGCAGCTGGGCAGGAGCCCGGGTGTCCCCTTGAAATCCGTAAGCTTGAAAGCCTGTTAAGCTTGTTTTGAAAGCCGCGCGTCCGACGTATGTAAACACAGCCGGTCGGAGGCGACGCGCGCACCTCCAAACACAAGATGAAGATCGGAGTTTGTTATTGTGTTGTCTGCTAAAACAAATTCAGTGTTGAAAAGTGTCCCATATTGCTAACATCGCTTCGAAACTCTCTCCACGGAAATCGTCATCACAACTGAACCAGTTGACTTAGAGAGCTCTACTCAACGCCAGTCTACAGATTGGACACAGCAGTACATTTAGAGATGCGTGGGAATGTTGTAGTAGTTAAAATAACAAAGATACGGGTAGCCTATTAAATACGTTTTTCGGCCATATCGCCCAGATCTCAACAACGTCCTTAGGAGGGCGAGCCCGTGCGGGAAGGGTTAATAGGCTTTCAAGCTTACGGATTTCAAGGGGGCACCCGGGCTCCTGCCCAGCTGCCGCGGTGTCATTTTAAAATGCTGCCCGGCGGGAAGGGTTAAAATGGCGAAAAAGGAAAATATCGAGACGATTCTGATGGCCTTGCAGCGACCTGTTGGTAACTTTGGTAAGTACAGTATTCGAATTACGTATTATTATGTGTCATATGTACAAAATATGTACAGTATATGCAAAGCTGAAGGCTTTCCGAATCATATGTAGGTGTTTAGGAATATATTAATTAAATTACCAACGTTATATGAGTATTACCGCGATGCGGAGCGAAAGCACATACCTGTACAGTAGTTCTATCCACCGCTAAATCTGCCGTTTCGCGCCAACTTCACGAAAGTTCACCATGTTATTACATGGCTGCCGTAAGCCGATTTTAGTGTTTTAAGGGACTTATGAATAGTTTAGAGTGTGCTCTTTACGAATATACCAATGAAAGTTGTATACAGAAAGTTTTTACATGCGTTATGTGCAAATGAAAATTGGTACTTTCCTTTGACAGACGGTACCAGTACTTTTATCGGTGTTTTACCCTATGTGTTTGGAAGTGATAAAATTGCCAAAACTATGCAACTTTATGTCTATTTTCATATATTTCTTTCTCATAATCACTCCAATCTTTTAACAAAATTGATCCGGTTTGACCCACTGCCAACAATTGAAGGCCATGATGCGATGATGGTGCCGCTTTCTACAGGGGAAGCTGGCAATTTTTGTTTGTCTCTTATAAGACATGTGTGACGGTCTATTCATATCCAACACTGAAGTATTTTATATTTAGTTTGTATAAAACATGTAAATATTGATAGCTCTGGAGGCCGGGTAACACTGGATATTGTCCGTTCTTTTTTGTGAGGTGTTCTAGGTAGATTGTTGTGAAGTTATGAACACCCAATATTAGCGACGATTGTTGTCATGCGGAAGCAACGCCCGGGCGTCGGAGCTTACGAAGCGACCTCAATTCCATAATTTTTGTTTGTATTTATTTATCTACCCTAGTTAGGCTCTATATTTTTAAATCTTATTATTTTTATTGAGGTTACATAAATTCCTTCTGCTGGCTGGTAAACTATCCACCCAAATATGTATGCAAGATCTGACTAACCCATACCTAACATCTAGTATACTGTATGTCCCTAGTAGCCAACGTAATCTTACCACCACATTCCCCTAGTAGTCTAGTACCCAATATGTGGGATACAAGAGTAACAAGACTAACCCTCACCTAATACCTAGTATGTGTCCCTAGTACCCAGTATGTGGGATACAAGACTAACTCTCACCTAACACCTAGTATATGTCCCTAGTACCCAGTATGCAGGATACAAGACTAACCCTCTTCTAACACCTAGTATATGTCCCTAGTACCCAGTATGTGGGATCGGGTTTGGACAAAAATCTGATTTTTGTAGTAAAAATCAAAATCAGATTTATTTGATTAAAATTGATTTGTTTACACAATACTTCTATTTTGCACAAAACTTGTATAATATTGTAAGTATATTTATTCCTACATCTTAAAGGCTATTACAGTACTTTGATTATATTATGTCAGAAAAAAACAATTAAATAAAAGTAATTTAACCCTTGCTGAACAGCAATTTAAACCTTTCCGCCAATGCTGAATCTGGATGAATCGTCAAATTCTCAGGATTTTGGCATGCTTATAAATGCGCCAAAAAATGGCCTACCCTAGGTTTTTTTTTTTTTTTTTTTTTTTTTTTTTCTATATTCCAACTACTCCCTCTCGGGCATAGGCTGAGAGCCTGTACATTCCACCGCTCAACACAGTGAAGCCCGTGAGGTCTTGTTCCAGCCTGGGGAGTGAGACATGTGAAGCATCCATCATGGCTCAAAGCAGCTCCATCTCTGAAGCGGCTGGTTGCTTCGCTCAAGTGCTTCACCGTCTCACCCTCCAGACTCAGACCCTCACTCTCAGAACGCCACCTATTGAGCAGTGAACTCACTAGGCATTGTCCCCCTGTAACATATTGGGAGGTTTGACGTACCTCCCAACCTACCAAATAGGAAAACCTACTATTTGGTAGTAGTCTTGGAAAATCCAACGTCAAGGCTATTAACCTAATTGCAATGACGACTTGTCTATTTTGACTGCTATGTCGTCATTCCAACCGCGGTTAAAAAGAAAACGTCTAGAGTCTACTCCTTATCTTGCTCTAGGAGACGTTGTACATTAACCAAAACTACCACCGAAGGTGAAAAAAGTATAGAAGAGAAGAAAAAGGGGTTTACCTTAGTTACCGCTCAAGGCCCATCCCGTGTTCCGTCATGCGCAGATCCCTGTCGAACGTGCGCATAAGCGACCCTCTCTTGTCATCACATCTCACGTCAGCAGAAGAACGCGGATGGGCAGGGGTCCGGCGTGAGGGAGGGTATTATGTACGTTGGATTTTCCAAGACTACTACCAAATAGTAGGTTTTCCTATTTGGTAGGTTGGGAGGTACGTCAAACCTCCCAATTTGTTAGTAGTCTTGGCAAATCCAACGTCAAGGCTGCATAACAAATAGGAGGAGGACATCCAAGCCCAACCTACCAAAAAAACCAATGCATAAGACAAAATTATGAATGACAAAGAAACACAATTTAAACAAGAGAGTTTAATAAAAGAGTGAAAAACTGAGGAGTAGCTAAAAAGAGCAGTTTTAACACGTGCCCGTCATTCATAGTAATGCAAAACCATAGACTTGTCTTAAACCAAAAAGTACTGTACACAAAATCCCTTTTCTTCCAAAATGAACAAAAACACTGATCACAAAAACAAAACACAATTATCAATGAGGCAAAAACACTTATGTACTGTATACATATAACATAACCCCAAACTTGTAATCCAGTGTTGCAAACCCGTACGTCCCTCCCCCCCTTTTCGAAATAAAACAAAGGAAAAGAAAGAGTGACGAGGGGGGAAGACCAGGCAACTTCGCGAGAGCCCTAGGAAACACGACTCCCGAGAGCTATCACAGGCCGAGGGGGTCTAACAATGGACATGGAGAGGTAGGAGGAGACGAAGGTATGGACAGAAGACCACAAACCCGCCGGGGCGACGTCAGGCAACGAACGAGTCTGCAGGAACCGTAAGGAGGCAGCAAAGGATCGCACATCGTGCGCAGAACCCCGACAAGCAGGGTTACTGGCACGAATGACCCGACAAATGTGGCGTCCTATCTGTACCTTCGAGAGCCTCCTACCAGTCCGAGGAGACACCCACACAGCAGTACCCGAAGTCGGAGCCACAGACTCAACATAGGAGTGCAAGGCCTGCACCGGGCACAACACATGGTGAGTATGCCCACGCTTTAAAGCCTGGATGGTGAAAGGCTTGAAAACGTGGGTCTCTCTCTCATTCTTGGCAACAAAATGAGGGGAGGGGGCTAACGTGACGACATTCAAGGACGGGGAGAATCGCATGCATTCCTGGGACCGCGACATGGCAGCTAGTTCAGACACCCTATCCCCAGTGGCCAGAGCGACAAGGAAGAGTGTACGCTCGAGCAACTGAACCGGTGTAGTGTCCCGTGTATATGTGTGTGAAGCCAGAAGGTCCAGAGCACGCCCCAGATCCCACTGAGGAGGGATCTGGCGCGGAGGCGGTCGCTCCCTGAAGGCAGCCTTCATGAAGGAATCCAGCTCCTTCGGTGGAACGACCAGCCCAGTGACGGACTCAAAGACCTCCCGGATGGCAGACAAGTGGTTACGTATAGTGTTGACTTGAGAGCGACGTGTACGGAAGAGGTGAAACAAGTAGTGTAGGACGAGGGAAGGAGAGCTAACAGTCTGGTGAGTGTCCTGTATCCACCTAGTAAAAGACCTCCAGTGGGACTCGTAAGTCCCCCAAGTCGAAGACGTCCATGAACGCTTCAGGAAGTCAGTCAGGTCCCGTCCGTGGACTGGGAGCCACCGTGCCTCACGAACATCCACGATGCGAAGGCCAACGAGGTCCGCAGGTCTCCAACCTGGCTCAAGTGGAAGTTTGAGAGAAGGAGAGGGACCGGACTCGGGCACCACCGCTTCAACTGGGAGTACCAAGCCTGGGCTGGCCACAGAGGCGCTATTAGCCAGACTCTGCCGCGGTACAGCCGCAGCCTCGCGAGGACTTTGCACATCAACAGTGCGTCTGGTGGCGGAAATATGTATATCGACTGCCACCTGTTCCAGTCTTCCATGAAAGCGTCCGGACCCCCCTCCGGAGTGCGAGTCCGGAGGGATAGGTACTGAGGCAACTTGCGCGTCTCCTTCGATGCGAACAAGTCGACCTCCGGAACACCCCAGGAAGCCGCGAGGTCGTCGAATACAGTCTGTTTCATAGCCCATTCTACAAGAACGCCCCGTCCTCTCGACAGGGCGTCCGCCCACAGGTTGGCAGTCCCGGGCAGGTAGGAGGCGTGCAGGGAGATGTTGTGTCGGTTCGCGAGGAAGAACAACTTCTCTGAGATCCCCAACAGAGTCAAAGACCTGGAGGACCCCTGCTTTTGGATACAGTGGACAGCTGTCTGATTGTCCATCCTGAAGGCCACCGACTTTCCCCGAAGGGCCAGCGCGTGGTCCCTCAGGAAGAACAAGGGAACCAACAGTTCGAGGGCATTGATGTGTAGGTGTGTGTGTCCCACCCATCTGCCGTGATGTTGATGTCGCAGGTTGGATTGGTAACCCCACCCCACCTCGCTCGACGCATCTGTATCTACCCAGATCGTCGGCGGGGGGACGGTCCAGGGCACAGCCGCAGAGAGCGTGCCCCGAGCAACCCAGTGTCCTAAGTGTCTGTGAATGGTACGCGGGATCGGCATGAGCCGATCCATAGGGGCCAACGGAAACACCTTGTTGCCCATGAGGATTAGGCGGCGCAGCCTGAGCCTCCCTAAGGGAATGGTCAGAGCGGCCCAATTCAGTGAACCCACTAACGAGTCCCAGATCCTCCTCGTGAGGGAGACCGAGTGCAACACGGCGAAGACCTTCCTGCGAAGTTTCACCGCGTTTGGCTGACTCTGGGTCACTGTAGCGTTGGTCAGATCCCATTCGAGACCTACCCACGTCACGACACGCGACGGGGTCAGGCGGGACTTGGGAATATTGATTTTGAACCCTAACTGTGTGATGTGTCGAACTACTGTGAGGGTGTCGCGGACGCACTGTTCTAGGGTGTCTGAAACAATCAACCAGTCGTCCAAGTAAAACAGGATCTGGAGGCCGCTCCAGAGGAGAGGATCCAGAGCCTGCTTCACCAGTTTCGAGAAGATCCGCGGCGCGATGTTGAGACCGAAGGGAAGTCTGTCGAACATGAACACACGATCGGAAGTCGGAACGGCCAAGAATCGCTGGAAACGAGGATGGATAGGAACGTGCCAATACGCATCCTTGAGGTCCAGCGACACTACCCACGACAGAGGTCGCAGGGCCAGTCGTACCTGGTGCACCGTCAGCATCCAAAAACTGTGTGTTCACGATGTGCCCGTTGAGGGCCGACAGATCCACCACCGGTCGCATCGCGTCGCAGTCCTTCTTTGGTACCAGAAAAACACGGGAGAGGAAAACCGGTAGACCGGCTTTCACCTCCTTGACGATTCCCTGCTCGTGCATGGATGTAATCACGTCGGCCACCTCCGAAGAGACAGGCCGGCTTCGTTGACAAGAGCTGAGTGGGGGTCTGGACTTCCATCTCCAGGTTAGACCCCTCCGTGCAATCTTCCGCCCCCACGTCCCTCGTGGCCACCGAAGGGCGCAAGGGCGAAAATAACCTGTGGGAGCCCCCGAGATGAGGTGAGCGACCCTTTCTGCGAGGCGAGAAGGAGAACAAGGAGGAGACCGACCTGGAGAACCTACACATTTTTTGACGTGGAGGGTCCCCCGGTACGGTCCCTGCGGTCATAAGAGCCACGTTGACCACCCCTACCCCCCCCACCTCGCCGAAAAGGGCGGGTCACCCCATCCCCTGTCCGTCGTGCGTCTGACCCCGTCGAAGTGCAGCCGGAAGTGGAAGGCTGGCCAGCCCCTTCTCGGCGGGGATGAAAGGGAGCAGGAGCAGAAGTGCGAGGCGGAACCGACGCTCTGGCCGGCAACTTCCCTTTCCTGCGCCCTTTCTTGGCGGCAGCAGTGGCGGCAGCACCCCGAAGGGGACCGGCAGAACGGAACGGGACTGCGAAGACCCTGGTCGCGACACAGCGCGTCTTTGCGTGTCGTAAGCAGGGTCCGCTGACAGAGAAGCGTAGCGTTCCCAAGCATCCTGCGCAAAAAGCCCCGATGTATATAGCTCAGAGTATAACAGACCCTGACGAATATCCAAAGGGGCTCTCCGGCAGAACGAGGACCTTACCGTCTGGCGTTGTCGAGTTGCCTCGCACAAAACCGCCTTCACCTCGGGAACCAAAGACACCGCGAGCTGAAGGTGGATCCGCCGAACGTGGTCCAAACCCTCGCGAAGATCGCCAGGTGCAGTCGCCTCGATAAGTCGCAGGTGGTGAACAGACGTCTGGAGGGAACCTAGAAGACAAGACAATAAGTTCGCCACCCTCTGCCGCAAGGTAAAATCCCTGTCGACAGAGGACTTATCTGGGTGGGAGAAGAACGGGTTAGCAATAGCACAAATTTCAAGTTTGGGCGCGCTAATCCAGGACCAGAACTTGCCATCCAATCCGCCGACAGATACCAGAGGAGGCAAAAGCAGTGACGACTCAGGGGGAGGGACTGAAATAGATCTGTCGACGGAACGGTTGGCAAAGTCTAAGGCCTCAGCAAACCAGGCCTCCAAGGGGAGAGGATTATCAAGCACGACGGCTAAGCCAGGCTTACCGTCGTCGCACAAACCCGTCCCATAGGAGGACAGTCCCGTTAACACAGTCAGGGACTGAACATCCTGAAGGATGTCCTGGCGGCTGAAGTCTGACCAGAGCTTAGTTCGAGGAGCAGACGGGGGCTTGGGCTTCACTGAAAAATACTGAAGGTCAGTCCTTGTCGGGTAAGCCCGCACCTCCACGTCGGCCACCTGACCATCCACCCTGATCGCCCTGAACTGCAGCTTGTCATTAATTTGGACCGACCAGTCCGAAGGTAGGGCCCTCTCACCTGACGGGAAGTCGATAGCACGCTCCGGGTGGGAGGCCTGCACCCCCTTCCAAACAGCCAAGGAGCCATAGAGGAGCGGCATAGTCCGCGACGGGACCTTGGCCTTCTGGATGGGGGGCAAGCGCGGACCCTGCCCTAGCAGACGGAGGACCCCCGCATGGGAGACAGCAGGGGCAACCACCTGAGCCAGGGCAGGAGCAGTACTAGCCGACGACCGGGCAGGCGGAGAAGCAGGGCGAGAAGGAATGTGGTCCACCGCAGAGGGGAGGGGGACCAAAGCAGGGGTAGGGTGGGTGAGGCGCTGAGGTTGTGTCACCGCCAAGAAGCGCGATAAGAGGGATTCTTGCATCGCCTCCAAGCGCGCGTCGAAGTGTGACACAACCCACCCCTGCATAGCCGAAAATCGATCCGAGAGAGGCGACCCCCCCGAAGATAGTTCGGCCCGCAGGGGCGAGCGTGAGCGAGAGCGAGACCCACGACACGAAACAGCAGCGTCGCGGCCCAAAGAAGGCGAGCGACGACGGCCGTGGCGGTCATGAGGGTCTCGTCCCCGATCACTAACGCCCGAGGGGGAAACATCACCATCCCCCTCTTCCAGCGACACGTCAGCCCCCGAGAAAGGGGACCCCGAAACCTCGCTATACTCTACCGAGTCAAGCGGCGGGGTATCCTCACGGGGAGCCGGCAAGCGAAGATCAGGAATAGAAGAAGGAAGAGGAGCAGGATGACGGGAGGGGGAAGGCTGGCCGGGCGAAAGGAGGTCAGAAGGAGCCGCGGGGGGAAACAGAGCAAGGATCCCCGGGGCTGAGAGAACAGGGCGGCCCGACACCGAGGCGGAGGAGGGAGGAACCTCCACCTTGGGGCGAGACCGAGAAGGAAGAAGAGGCACCGAAGCAGGAGAAGTAGGAGGAGAAGCAACTACATCCTGGCGGACCCTCCTGGACAGAGTAGAAGGAGGGAGCAGAGGGCCAGCTACAGCATGAACATCCGCGCGTAGAGGACAAATGAAGAGGACGTCTTTTGTGCAGGCGAAGCGGGCGGAAGGTAGTAGAGCCCCTCTCCAGAGAGGCCAGCGGTGGGCGTACAGGGGCAGAGACGCTAACCCCGGCCTCAGGGCGAGAACCATGACGAGGGTGAACGGCGGAGTCAAGGTGATCAGTAGGACGAGGAGGGGCAGTAGAGGACGGGCGACGTGGAGAGCGAGAGCGTGGACGGAGCTGGGGATCCACCCGACGATGTGACGACCGACCACGGGACTCAGGGAGGAGGGCCCGAGCAGGGAGAGGGCCAGGTAAACGGCCTCCAGACGGGTCAGGGATGCCCAGGGCGATGCGGATCCGGTCGTCAACAAAGGCCGGGGAACGGTGGCCCACAGTCCGAATGTGGTGGGAGACCACCGCCCACACAGACTGAAGGGATGCAGAGGCCACTGCCGCGTCAGAGGAACCAGGGTGATGGTCCACCACATCCACTAGGTCCATACACGGGCCACACAAAGCAGGGAGGTAGGCCGTAGAGGACACACATTGAGAATGGCGTAAGCAGGACCTGTGGCATTCCAAGCACGGGGAGCCACAGCCCTGGCGAAAGCAAGGCATCCCACCTGCAACGGAAGAACACACACCATAAGCAGCACGTCGACGGAGTAAGTGAAGATAATGTCCAATAAAAACCAGGGAATGAGCATGGGTAAACAGGAACACACATGCAAATTGGAAGTCGTACTCACTCTAAACCGGGAGCACCGATGGAGGTGAGGAGGTCGGGTGAGGCGGAAGAGCACAAGCAGAACCTGCAAAGATGGAGAAAGTGTTAAACACCACTCAACACCTCACATGCAGGGTCCATAACACCAGGAAAGTGCATACACCAATATAGTATCAGGCAACAAGATGACACAAAAAAGGGTCACCGTGAAAGCCAACCATAACCGCAAATTTGCGGGCCAATGGAGGCATAACCGTACCAACACAACCCTCCCGCCTCACCGCGAGACCCCCCAGCGATCGCCGCAAATTTGCGGGGAGCCGAAACGTCCGTGGACCGAATCGAGCACTCCGCAAATTTGCGGGACCGGCCGAGATGGTCCGGCGCCGAAAAAGCGAGAGGAGCGTCTAGGGAAGACCAACACAGGCCCAGAAAAAAGCGTCAACTCCTTATGACTCCAAGCGACGATGGCCATCAAGCTGAGCAGTGCCTTCCTTGATAATATCCTGACTCAACCGGTCAAGGGAGAGGCAAGGAAGACACACCAGGGGAGAGGAGGCACATCCCCCAGGAACCACCCCACCCACAGAGATAGAGCAAAGCCCATGAGGAGAAGTGGCAGGAAGGGTGGTTTGGCACAAACAGGGGCCCCCGTAGGGTACCCCAGGAGTGGGCAAAAGGGTATGAAAGGATGGAGGTGAAAACAGTAAGGGAACACAAAAACCAGTATGAAACTGGCGAGAAAAAGGGTGGCCTAGCCGTGAGTAGAGAATGTGTCAGGGGCGAAAAACCCTGTGGTGTGAGGGAGGGGCCCCCGTGGGGTACCCCTGGATATCACGAACCACCAAACGCCCAGGCCCTTGAGACACAGTGAAGGCTCGAAAGGGGGGACTCGGGAATAACGCTAGTAATGCGGCCGACACAAACCCTACAAACAGCACCGCCACCACGAAATCTCAGATTGTGAACCAACTGTACACCTAGGCTATGAAAAAATGAAAACTCATAGGGGCATAGCAAATCCTGAATGAGAAACAAGCTAGGCTAAAATAAGCTAAAAGCTAAACTATGCCCAGACTAACAGGAAAAAAGAATATGAAAAGAGAAAGAATGAAAAAACATAGACGAGGAACGCCAGGCGCCCCCGTACCTTCGGTAGCTATTTCCACACGCGTCTCCATTAAACACACTGAGGAGCCCATTTACGTGTGCCCTAGATCACGTAACATCTATCTATCTATCTATCTATCTATCTATTGCCTGACGCCGTGATCCCCGAAGGGGTGGCCACGAACGAACCGCCCCCATGCACCTCTGTCCCCAGTCAGTCGACGCCCCTCCCCCCAACCAGCACCGCCTTCGTTCATGTACTTCCTCACTCCATCCTTCCACCTCATATTCGGTCTACCTCTCCCCCTCTGTCCCTCCACCTCGCTCTCGTACACCCTCTTAGTCATTCTCTCGCTTTCCATACGTTCCATATGGCCGAACCATCTCAAGTTGTTCCTTTTCACACTTTCCAGCACATCTACCTCCACACCACACCTCCTTCTTACTTCCTCATTAGTCTGTCTATCCCTCCATGTAACTCCGCACGCACTCCTTAAGTAATTCATTTCCACTGCTCTCACTCTTGGTCTGAGTCTCTCAACCAACGTCCATGCTTCGCTTCCGTAAGTCAGTGTCGGGATTACCACACTGTCATGCAAGGACTTCTTCACTTCCATACTGACCACCCTATTTCTTGTTACTGCTTTTAGCGTTCCTACAACCCTCTTCCCCTGTTGTACCCTCTCCCGCACCTCTTCATCCATAGTCCCATCTTTACTCAACACACTGCCCAGATACTTAAAAGAGTTGACGATCTCCATAGCCTGACCGTTCAGCTTCACCTCACACTCTGTGACTTCACCCCTTTCGAAGACCATAACCTTGCTCTTCCCCGTATTTACCTTCAAATTCCGTTTTTCGCACACTGTTCCAAACTCATTTACCAGACCCTGCAACTCCCATTCATTATCACTCATCAGAACTGTATCATCCGCAAACAGCAGTATAGGTAGCTTCCACTCAATTCCCTCCCTTTTCAGCGATACACCAACATCCACTGCTCTTGATAGTATTTCTTTCATAACTCCATCCATATATACAGTAAACAACCACGGGGACATCACACACCCCTGTTTCAAACCAACATTCAGGTCAAAGAACTCGCTCTGCTCACTCTCCACACGTACTGCCGCCTTTGCACCCTCATACATGCTCTTCACTGCTTTCAGCAACTTGCCCTCTACTCCGTATATTCTAAGTACTTTCCACAAACCTTCTCTATCCACTCTGTCATAGGCCTTCTCCAAGTCCATAAAGGCAACATACACCTTTTGTTTCTTCTCCAGATACTTCTCCACAACACAATTCAGGGTAAAAATCTGATCTACACATCCTCTTCCCTTCCTAAAACCTCCCTGCTCGTCGCCTATCCATTTCTCCGTTCTCACTCTCACTCTCTCAATCACTACCCTACTGTATACCTTCCCTACTACGCTTAGAAGACATATTCCTCGGTGGTTACCACACACTCCTCTTTCCACTTTGCCCTTACTATTATGCCAGTCTTCCAGTCATCGGGTGCACTCCCCTTCTCCCATGCTAGTTTGCACATTTTCCATACCCATTCTATCACTATCTCACCACCATACCTCAACATTTCCCCACACACTCCATCTGTTCCTGGTGCTTTCCCCAACTTCACTCTTTTCATGGCTTCCCACACTTCTGACCTCCTGATCCCCACCTCCTCCTCCACTACTTCTCTTCTTCTCCCTCCCATACCATATCCAGCTATGTTTGCTGGCTCTTCATTCCTTTCATTTAGCAACTCACTGAAGTACTCCCTCCATCTTTCGACTCTCTTTTGCTTCTCGGCTAGCATTCTCCCATTCTTATCTTTCACACCCTTACTGTTTCCCTTGCTACCTTCCCTAACTTTCTTGACTTCTTTCCAGAACAGTTTCTTACTCTCCCTCCATTTTACACTCAGATTCCTTCCAAATTCCTCATCTACTCTTCTCTTACTTTCCTTCACTACTCTCTTCACCACCCTCTTACTCTCCACGTACCTCGCTCGTTTCTGTCTCTCGGAATCTTCATTCCCTCTACTACCCAACCACTCTCTATATGCTTTCTTCTTTTCTTCCACAGCTATTCTTACCTCTTCTGTCCACCATGCTGTACCTTTCACTCCCCTCCCTCTTCTCCTCACTCCACACACCTCCTCACATGCTGCACAGATCTCATCCTTAAACACCTTGCTCATCTCCTCCACTTCCTCCATAACTTCCAGGTCGAACAGGTCGATCTGTCTAACAAAAAGAAGGCCAGAAAAGCCGAAACAAACCTAAAACAGGGTGAATTGAAGGAGCACAACAAAAGCGGACTCAACAATGGCGACGCGTGAAAAAATGATGACAAGAGAGGGTCGCTTATGCGCACGTTCGACAGGGATCTGCGCATGACGGAACACGGGATGGGCCTTGAGCGGTAACTAAGGTAAACCCCTTTTTCTTCTCTTCTATACTTTTTTCACCTTCGGTGGTAGTTTTGGTTAATGTACAACGTCTCCTAGAGCAAGATAAGGAGTAGACTCTAGACGTTTTCTTTTTAACCGCGGTTGGAATGACGACATAGCAGTCAAAATAGACAAGTCGTCATTGCAATTAGGTTAATAGCCTTGACGTTGGATTTGCCAAGACTACTAACAAATTTTGAATATGGGAATATTCATACAGTGTTATTTAATCAGGGAACAATGAGGGTATTTTTTTGGCATTTCGGTGGGCTTTGTGGTAATGCACTGATACTAGGTACAGCACAAATTCAATCCCAATAATATCTTCCCATTGACATATCGGGATTTGAACCCGGGTCCATTGGATTACCAATCCAGTGGCATGACCACTCCACCACACCTCCCCTTTATATATATATATATCCAGAGGCAGTACTTGTTACTCGTTATCTTGCGATGGGTGAAGACTAGAAGTCTCTAGAACAAGAGGTTCAGTTTTTATTGCGAAAATTAGTACAGTAGGCCAGTTTTGGCCGCTGCGAGCCTAGAACCGTGTTAATTCCCAAGTTTCGTCATTTACAGATACTCATATTTCTGCAAATAAATAGCCTAACCTAGGTTATAATACATTCATATTTTTTCACCAACCAACTTTACTTCTAAACTCAATTACTGAAATCAACAAATACATATAGCACTCCAAGGACTCAAACGAAGAGCAGTACTCGACGCTATCTTGTGATGGGTAAAGACTAGAACACTGTACATTAAGCGGTTATTGTGTGAGGTGGGAAATAAGGACGGCTCTTTTGTGATGCTACTGAGAATGCGACGATGCAGTATCGGCAGCTACGGCTACGGTTTATTTACATTCGTTCAATTGATTATTGATTATGTATTCTGTATTAACCCTTTCGCGCACTGCGGGACACGATCGCATCCTTACAGGATACTTTAAATCTTTGTGACCTCAGGGGTGTTTAGAAACCTTTAGTTCAATTACTTCAACCTCTACAGTTATCTTTGAGCGAGTTGTGAGCAGAAAACTAATTTTGGAGAGGTAATTATGAGATAAAGATAATTATTTTCTGAATACTAAACAGCAATCACCCCGGACCTGAAAGTGTTAATATTGATTATTGATTACTGATTTATTTCACCATTGTAAACATTCCAATTTCACTGTCAACTGCTTTCATGCATCATTTGAGACTCAGGAAATCAATAGAAGCTTTCATTAGGCTTGCATGCAAGCAGGAGTCACCTGACTGACGCGCTATGTGTTTTTGTTCTTGTTGGTTATATGGACCATTCGCTAAGACAACAAAACTTTCTCAAGTGCTGTTTTAAATAGTTTTAAGCCGTGAAATAATGCTATGGAGCTATGTAGGCCAGTCGGGCGGTACGGGGCAAACTCGATATTGAGCTGTGGAGTCCAGCCAGCCAAGGAGGGTTAAGGAGCAAAGATAATTAATTTTCTATGAAAGAACACAATTGATTTAATTTCTTCAATTCTTGAACTAGTGCAAAAGTTAATTAAAAATATGCAAACTATTGTTGATATAGAATACTATATAATGTTTACGAGGGTAAAACTATTGGTAGAGTATTAAGATTAGCGCAAAATGTCTTATAATTATTTGGGATGTGATATTTTAATTAATTTTTTGTTTTGTTTTTAATCAATTATTTTTTTCTTTGATTATAATCGATTAAAATCACTAGATTACAATTGTTTGATTTTAATCATGCCAACCCTGTGTGGGATACAAGACTAACCCTTACCTAACACCTAGTAAATGTCCTTAGTACCCAGTACTTGGGATACAAGACTAACCCTTACCTAACACCTAGTGTGTCCTTAGTACCCAATAAGTAGGATACAAGAATAACCCTCACCTAACACCTAGTATATGTCCCTAATACCCTGTACATACATACATACACAACATTTTAAGAATGAGTGCTCCACACATACGTGCAGTTTCAGTCTCTTGTCCTAATGGTGGTGTTCCAGGCAACCCTGTTGAGGGCTGCTTCACTTGTCAAGATTTTGGATTTGAGATCGGCACGTATAGTTCGATCCCAGATCTTCCTCGGTCCACCCCTTGGTGCAGCTCCCTCCACAATCACAGACCTGCATCTTTTTACCCAATTCTGTATGTGGGATACAAGACTAATCCTTGCCTAACACCTAGTATATGTCCTTAGTACCCAGTACGTGGGATACAAGATTCACCCTCACCTAACACCTAGTATATGTCCCTAGTACCGGTACCCAGTATGTGGCATACAAGACTAACCCTCACCTAACACCTAGTATATGTCCCTAGTACCCAGTGGGATACAAGACTAATTCTCACCTAACACCTAGTATATGTCCCTAGTACCCAGTATGTGGGATACAAGACTAATTCTCACCTAACACCTAGTATATGTCCCTAGTACCCAGTATGTGGGATACAAGACTAACCCTCACCTAACACCTAATATAACACCTAGTATATGTCCCTAGTACCTAGTATGTGGGATACAAGACTAACCCTCACCCAACACCTAATATAACACCTAGTATATGTCCCTAGTACCTAGTATGTGGGATACAAGACTAACCCTCACCTAACACTTAGTGTCCTTATAGGTAGCGCCAGTGAACTAGTCATGTGGTGATGGGCTGGTCTATCAGAGTGAGAACTGAGCGATCTCTGCCATACCCATAGCTTAATCTGACTGTTCCTTTTACTTATATATTTTCTAAATCTCAAGTGATGGCGTCTCTCTTCCGTGGATTGACCTCCCAATCTACCAAGATTGGAAGCCAAAGCGTCATATTTTTCCTTTGCCCCTCAATTTTCTCTTCATAATTGCTGAGGGGCACAGGGCCCTGGGTGGGGCTTTGGTTTCCCAGGCGTTTCTGCACCCTTTTCAGCTCCCCGCCATGGAGTGGCTTTGGTCACCCAGGCTTTATTGTGGTAGGCAGGGAGGGTTTTGAGGGGGCGCTCGGTTATGGCCTTGGTCTTGCTCGGGGCCTTGGGGCTGTTCGGCCAGGCAGCCTGGGGAATGGCAACAACAACAACAACAATTATCTTAACCTCTTAAATTCTTATAACTCGAAATGAATGAAAGCAATGGGGCTGACGTTTCCATCATTTGGGAAGAGTCCACCAGGAAATAGGTGTAGATATTTACAGCCAGTTTGCTCTAGGCCCTTTTGAGTTACAAGGAGGTCAGGGATCAAGATTATTGTCAAGTTTGTTGGCGCTACCTATAGTACCCACTACCCAGTATGTGGGATACAAGGCTAACCCTTACCTAACACCTAGTATATGTCCCTAGTACCCAGTACGTGGGATACAAGACTAATCCTTACCTAACACCTAGTATATGTCTCTAGTACCCAGTACGTGGGATACAAGACTAATCCTTACCTAACACCTAGTATATGTCCCTAGTACCCAGTACGTGGGATACAAGACTAATCCTTACCTAACACCTAGTATATGTCCCTAGTACCCAGTACGTTGGATACAATACTAACCCTTACCTAACACCTAGTATATGTCCCTAGTACCCAGTACGTGGGATACAAGACTAATCCTTACCTAACACCTAGTATATGTCCCTAGTACCCAGTACGTGGGATACAATACTAACCCTTACCTAACACCTAGTATATGTCCCTAGTACCCAGTACGTGGGATACAAGACTAATCCTTACCTAACACCTAGTATATGTCCCAAGTACCCAGTACGTGGGATGCAATACTAACCCATACCTAACACCTAGTATATGTCCCTAGTACCCAGTACGTGGGATACAAGACTAATCCTTACCTAACACCTAGTATATGTCCCAAGTACCCAGTACGTGGGATGCAATACTAACCCATACCTAACACCTAGTATATGTCCCTAGTACCCAGTACGTGGGATACAAGACTAATCCTTACCTAACACCTAGTATATGTCCCTAGTACCCAGTACGTGGGATACAAGACTAATCCTTACCTAACACCTAGTATATGTCCCTAGTACCCAGTACGTGGGATACAATACTAACCCATACCTAACACCTAGTATATGTCCCTAGTACCCAGTACGTGGGATACAAGACTAATCCTTACCTAACACCTAGTATATGTCCCAAGTAGATGGCCTTTATTCTCAATTTCACTCAATAAATGCTGGTGTTCCCCAGGGATCAGTTTTGGCCCCAACTCTGTTCCTCATTCATATCAATGATCTCATATCTACCACTCATAATCCAATACATTCCTACGCAGATGACTCAACACTCCACAGTTCCTTCACATTTACCAATTCTTTCACCCAACCCGATCTTATAAATTCAAAAATAAACACTGCAATTTCTCTGAACCAGGACCTTTCTAGAATTAATGAATGGGGACAAGAGAATCTAGTTTCCTTTAATGCACAGAAAACCAAGTACATTCAATTTTCTAACCGACAGAATCTCACTGACTCCCATATATTTTTAATGATGTAAATATTCCCACTTCCCCTAGTATTGACATTCTCGGTGTAACATTAACTACTAACTTGAGCTGGACACATTATGTTAGAAGCATTGCTAAGAATGCCTCTAAAAAACTGGGACTCCTGTACAGAGTTCGAGAATTCTTCACTGACGAGCAGTTGGCCGTAATATATAAAAGTCATGTGCGCTCTCAGATGGATTACTGTTCACCTCTGTGGGGTGGAAGTGGAGTGGTTGCATTGAGGCAGTTGGACAAAATTCAAAATAAAGCTATTAGATTAATCAATAACCCTGCAATCACACAGGACCTTCCTACATTAGCCATACGAAGAAACGTTGCATCCCTTGCATTATTCTACAGATATTTTCACAGCAATTGTTCCGTGGAACTTGCTTCAATTGTGCCGCCTCTCCACATCTTTCCCCGTAGAACTAGGGCAGCTGAGAGCGCCCATGAATTTACACTTTCTCCTCCACAATGCAGAACTTCTGCTTATCAGAATTCATTTATCCCCAGAGCTACTACTCTTTGGAATTCACTTCCCTCGAATTGCTTTCCACAAACTTACAATCAACAAATGTTTAAATCCAGTTGTTACAAACATTTTATGAATGGAGGATGCCTTTAGGCACATGGACCTTTTTGTTTTATCTGTGTTTTTCCTTCCTCCGTTCATTGTCTCTTAAAAAAAAAAAAAAAAAAAAAAAAAAAAAAGTACCCAGTACGTGGGATACAATACTAACCCATACCTAACACCTAGTATATGTCCCTAGTACCCAGTACGTGGGATACAAGACTAATCCTTACCTAACCCCTAGTATATGTCCCTAGTACCCAGTACGTTGGATACAAGACTAATCCTTACCTAACACCTAGTATATGTCCCTAGTACCGTCATCTGGGGTGGCTTCGGACAAGTGGACAACTTCGGACATTTTGGATAAAAATTAAAACAAATAAAAATAGAGAGAAGAGGAGTTTGGTTTTGAAAAATAGATGTGTAGCATTCAAGAGGAATGTTGTAACTATATGTAGGATGAACTAATAATTTAAATTAATTAATTTAATTTGTGGTAAATATTTGTGAATATGTAACAAAGAAAACACATGTTTTTGTAAGTGTGTCAAACTTCTACTGAGCATAATTAATGGGACGTGAGGAAGACAATTAACCTACACCAGAATGTTCTACAATTATCTGTGAGACCATACACACAGTAACTCTTTCCCCAAAGTTCATAATACACAGCCTATAGCCCTAACAATTTACTTTTATTGTTTTCCATATTTATTGGGGTGTTTTCGGACATAGTTTGGGGTGATTTCGGACATGAGGTGACATCGGACATCTAATATTAGTTACAAGGTCCTTCCAATATGAACAACAATTAGTACCTAAGTGTATGGTACTCTTACCTAGCCATACATAGCGAGCATCTGTCGAATCATGTCATCACAGGGATCTGCCTTGTATGGGCCGATCGGCTTTTTGCAGACTCCCATTTTCTTATGTTCTTATCATCTGTCATCTTGCTCCCGTTTGAGTAACGCCAATTAAAGGATGCTTAAGACTGAGTAAGGTGTCAGATGTTGACATGATTTGGTGGATGTTTGCTGTGTAAGGTTAGGTAAGAGTATCATATTACATTGCTTTTCATTCACAGGAGTAAAAATGCCACGGATATATAAACCAAAGCCACACAACGAGAAAAGGAAATACAACAGTCATGTATGTAAAGACAAATTAAAGAAAGCAAAAGATGGTATACAAAAGAAGAACATGAGTGTACGTGAGGCTGCTAAAAAGTGGAAGTTAAGTAAGAGCACCTTACATGACTATATAAAAGGGAAACATAGTAAACCTGCTGGTTATTGTTAAAGTTCCGTTTGATGGTAAGAAGAAACATCAACATTATATTGCAGTCATAGTAAAGGTTCTACCAGAAATACATGTTCGTTTCCTAAAGCATGTGAAGGGCACAAGTAACGTCTTCATTAACCCAGTTATTGATGATTACAGTGATATAGACAAGGGTGAGATAGTACAAATCCTGCCAGAACCAATACTAGACAAGAAGTGCAGAATGCTGTTCAGTGTTGATGTAAATAAATGGCCAAAATAATAGAGAGAGAGAGAAATAGAGAGGGTTGAAGAGCTATAGAGAGGAGAGAGAAAGCGAGCGAGCAGGGGGAGAGAAAGTGAGAGAGAGAGGGGTGGGAGAGAAAGCGAGAGAGGGTGGGGCCAAGAGAAGGGTGGGAGAGAAAGCGAGAGAGAGAGAGAGGTGGTAGAGGGCGGGGCCAGGGGAGGGCGGGGCCAGGGGAGGGTGGGGCCGGGAGAAGGGTGGGGCCAGGGGAGGGCGGGGCCAGAAGGGTGGGAGAGAGATCGATATCGAGAGCGAGAGGTGGTAGAGGGCGGGGCCAAGTGAGAGAGGGGGGGATGAATAAGGAAAGAGGCAATAATGTGATACAAAGTTATATTTTTTGTAAGGTCCTTTTTATTTCATATTATGATTATTTTAAGGTATATACCCTGAAAGGGTTAATTAGTATTTCGGGCCATTAATTAGCCAAGATGGCATCTAGTCGGCTGTGTGCCATTAGTATTCCTTTAATATGCAGTCATTAAGATATTATTGCTAAGCTTTAATGATATCAGTATTATTTTTTTAGAAGTTTGGTCACAAGTGTGAAATACGTTTTCAAGGAGTCATTATGTGTAATTTGAATGAATTAATTGTATTTTTTTTGTATTAGAAAAGTGCCTATACATACGGTGTACCTGAATGCATTAGTGATAATAATATAATTGCTCTTGTTATTGACAATACATAACAATTTATATGAAGGTGCTAAAATGCACAGAAACTTGGAATCTAATGTATATGCTACTCTAAGGGCTACAAATGTAAGCATTTCAGTTTGTATTATTTTTTAAAACTCCGTCTTGTGTCCGAAGTCGCCTCTGCATTGTCCGAAGCCGTCGTTCAATACACACACTCAGATTTAAAGGGGAAAACCATTAATGTCCGAAGTCACCTTACCCCAGTCCGAAGTCACCTCATATCGATGATGACTTCGGACACCATTATAAATATTAGTTATAATTAAGCCAAAGGCCTATAATTTTTCCACTGTACACAAGATTATTCTACGTTTCTAAGCTATACATATAGATGCAAAAGATTGCATTATTAAGGCTTTACCTATTGAGTTAGGCTTATAATTAGGTCAATTAGGTCCGAAGTCACCCCGAATGACGGTACCCAGTATGTTGGATACAATACTAACCCTTACCTAACACCTAGTATATGTCTCTAGTACCCAGTACGTGGGATACAAGACTAATCCTTACCTAACACCTAGTATATGTCCCTAGTACCCAGTATGTTGGATACAATACTAACCCTTACCTAACACCTAGTATATGTCTCTAGTACCCAGTACGTGGGATACAAGACTAATCCTTACCTAACACCTAGTATATGTCCCTAGTACCCAGTATGTTGGATACAATACTAACCCTTACCTAACACCTAGTATATGTCCCTAGTACCCAGTACGTGGGATACAAGACTAATCCTTACCTAACACCTAGTATATGTCCCTAGTACCCAGTACGTGGGATACAATACTAACCCATACCTAACACCTAGTATATGTCCCTAGTACCCAGTGCGTGGGATACAAGACTAATCCTTACCTAACACCTAGTATATGTCCCTAGTACCCAGTACGTTGGATACAATACTAACCCTTACCTAACACCTAGTATATGTCCCTAGTACCCAGTACGTGGGATACAATACTAACCCTTACCTAACACCTAGTATATGTCCCTAGTACCCAGTACGTGGGATACAAGACTAATCCTTACCTAACACCTAGTATATGTCCCTAGTACCCAGTACGTTGGATACAATACTAACCCTTACCTAACACCTAGTATATGTCCCTAGTACCCAGTACGTGGGATACAAGACTAACCCTTACCTACCAGTAACCAGGTAGTAAGTGTTCCTACTCCTATACCCTGTTTCTTTTCAAGTGACGGTAAATTGCGAAGTTCCCATCAAGATTTCTCAGTTATTTTGAAGATTTTGTAATGAAATATGGTGCTAAATATATAAACTTGATCTTAATATGGCGCAGAGATATAGTGGTTTCATATTTTTTCATTAAGTATTGAGAAATTAGCTCCTAAGGGATTCAATTTACCGTCAGATGAAATGGAACAGAGTATAGTGCCTATTTCATTCCATACCATATAATGTCCATGCTTGACTCCTGTATGTCAATGTCGGGATTACCACACTATCATGCAAGGACATTTTTACTTCCATGCTGACCACCCTATATTTATTAGTGGCCCCTCCATCATTGACGATATGCCTATTAGTATAATAGCCTCCATTCAAGCGCCCGCGGTAGCCAGTTTGAATCTACCGCTGCAGGGAAGAACGGAGTATCCGTCATAAGGGTAACGCTTATTCTCTTATGGAATCGTCTTATGATTGGGTACTCTCTACGAAAAAACCTTCGTCAAATATAAAAAAGAAAAATATACTTAATAATTGTTATACTATAGCTTTCCATGTCGTGGATTTCTTGTGTGGGGTTCCTTGCCGCTGGTCCCTGAGCTGCCATTCCTTCTTCCTCTTTCCGCGGTCGTCCCGTTTGGTTGGGTGCCAGTGTGCTCCGCTTCATTCCTCGTTTGCTCCCTTCTAGTGAGTCCTTACTCATTTGTATATATCTGAGTTGTATTGAACAAGGTTTTAGATTAGCTAGCACAGGCTACCCCATTGGTACGCCCGCAGGAAGTGTTAAAATAGAGTATTTTGTACAGGCGCTTTGTGTCCACCAGGATCTACGCACCATGTATGTTTATGTTATTGTCATATGCGCCTTAGCTGTTGCTTAACTACATAGTTAGGAGGCTATTTCAAACGCAGGATTATGCTTCAGGCCGTCTCTACGAGGCAGTTGCATTATTGTTTTTAGCAGACGCTCTGGACTAAGGGTTGCCACACGTGGTGTGGAACCTTCCAGAGTCCGGGTCTGCGCGTGGGGCCTCTTCACCATGTGCTGCGGATGCTGGGTCTTCAGGGGTTGGAGAGCTGCCGTTTTGCTGCTGTTTCTACAAGCCTCGTGGCCAGCCTCAGTAGGGATCTCCGGGTAAGGCTAGGGGATATTATTTGATAAATAATATTATTCTGTGTATGTCATAGCCTATTGTGTTTCCCTGAGTTTTCATGTGAGATTTCACTTGTTTAGAGGGAATCAGGAGACGTCCTGTTGGTGTGGGTTTTTTGGGGGTGTCTGACTTTCACAGATAAGTCAACACCTCTGAAAATTTTGGTTCGTTTTTCCGGCGGCTTTCAAAGCCAGCTGCCCGTTTCTCGAGTAAGGAACTTACCAAATGTCCCGGCGTGGTATGCTAAACCATGAACTTCCCGGCGGAAATACAATTTCTCAGGGAATAACTCGGCCCGCCGCGTGAACTCGTCCTGACTGAGAGCCTCACGCGGCAACTTAGTACGCCTGGCGCACAGTTCATTTGTAATACTGACTAATTAGTCAACTTACAACAATGCGTGATCGTTTACTAATTCTCTAGTCCAAATAGTCAATGATAGTGGAACGCTTAAGGTTATTAAGGGCCAGTGACACTTTGTCACAGGTAAACAGTTCAACAAATTGGAGAAACCTAAAAGGTTCTCTTAGTCAAGTCCAGCGGAAGGTTAGAGTAGCAGTGGCTATAGCTAATTTTCCGGCGGACTTGAGGTAGGATGTGTTAACACCTCTCAGGTTATCCTTATGAGCATTGATTCCTGGAAATTTCTATTTCCAGATAACAACACTTCAGTAGCAGTAGGCAGTTGGGTGAGCCGATTACGGCACAGGGGGGGGTCCTATCTCCATCATGCCTCAGTTTGACTTATGTGCTGCTCCTACCTGCTCTCTATTACCAGTTTTTGCACACAAATCTTGTATAAAATGCAGGCTGGGAAATTAGTGTTGCGGATCTACTTGCCCCGGGCTAGTAACATCTGAAATTTACTTCCCCTGACACATTTTTTACTTGCCCTGATACATCATAAGGAATTTCACATTCACAAACATTCCACCAGCTTCTATAAATTAGATGTCCACACCACTTATTGAATTTTGGGAAACTTCATGCATTACTAATGTCATGGAAATATCAAGAGTTTTTGGTACAGCACGTTGATGGTAAAACATTGAAACTAAGAAGAGGACAATAAAGGTTTCCATTTATTTACAGTACCTATCTCTTAAACCTCTCCTATTCTGGGATGCTCAGGCCTCTTCAGTTTAAATGGGTTTTTTTCTCCACTTTCTTTCCTCTTTCTTCCTTGATTTACGATACTACCAGTTTATCCCCTAACTCCAATATAAATTATATTGCATTTAATCAGATTCTCTTTTCAGAAGACCTTTGGCATGGCTTTATTTGTCACCAAGTGATATGTTCTCAAGTGTCTCTAATAATATATTTATGTTCTAACATTTCAATCTTTCTCTATTGTTTTGACTTGTCAAACCATCTTCCTTGATCAGGGCCTCAGACTTTATCCTTAAATATAAGTTTTACAGAACTTCATATAAGTATAGACTCCTTGACACTTTTACTGTCAAAACAGTTAGCATTGAAATTACATTTCAAATTTTCCCTTGTAAGCATTGATCTCTCGTTATAATTTGTGCATACAGTATAGTGTGATAGGATATTCTCAGTAAATGTACCTTCTCCCACCTAATCTCATCTTCAACTTCCTTCCCCTACATGATTTTTGTAAAGTCTATTCTTGCGCAGTTTTACGTCTTAATTTTTCTCATGAGCCTGAAACTAGTGCATTGTCATCATCGATTGGCTTTCATATGGGATGAGGGGCAGACTACTGATTCTCTTACTAGTCCTTATATATTTGTCTTTCACTCTTTGTATCGTACTGTAAGTAATCTTGTTCCTCAATTTCTTCCTCTTGAATCTCAGTTCTTGAATGCAAATTGGGAGGTTTTGACGTACCTCCCAACCTACCAAATAGGAAAACCTACTATTTGGTAGTAGTCTTGGAAAATCCAACGTCAAGGCTATTAACCTAATTGCAATGACGACTTGTCTATTTTGACTGCTATGTCGTCATTCCAACCGCGGTTAAAAAAGAAAACGTCTAGAGTCTACTCCTTATCTTGCTCTAGGGACATTGTACATTAACCAAAACTACCACCGAAGGTGAAAAAAAGCATAGAAGAGAAGAAAAAGGGGTTTACCTTAGTTACCGCTTAAGGCCCATCTCATGTTCCGTCATGTGCAGATCCCTGTCGAACGTGCGCATGAGCGACCCTCTCTTGTTATCACATCTCACGTCAGCAGAAGAACGCGGAGGGGCAGGGGTCCAGCGTGAGGGAGGGTATTATGTACGTTGGATTTTCCAAGACTACTACCAAATAGTAGGTTTTCCTATTTGGAAGGTTGGGAGGTACGTCAAACCTTCCAATTTGTTAGTAGTCTTGGCAAATCCAACATCAAGGCTGCGTAGCAAATAGGAGGAGGACATCCAAGCCCAACATACCAAAAAAAACAATGCATAAAACAAAATTATGAATGACAAAGACACAATTTAAGCAAGAGAGTTTAATAAAAGAGTGAAAAACTGAGGAGTAGCTAAAAAGAACAGTTTTAACACGTGTCCGTCATTCATAGTAATGCAAAAACATAGACTTGTCTTAAACCAAAAAGGTACTGTACCCAAAATTCGTTGTCTTCCAAAACCAACAAAAACACTGAACACAAGAACGAAACACAATTTTCAATGTGGCAAAAACACTTATGTACTGTATACATAATACATAATCCCAAACTTGCAATCAAGTGTTGCAAACCCGTACTCCCCCCCCCCCCCCACCTTTTTCAAATAAAACAAAGTAAATGAAAGAGGGACAAGGGGGGAAGACCAAGTATCTTCGCCAGAGCCCTAGGAAACACGACTCCCGAGAGCCATCACCGGCCGAGGGGGTCGAACACTGGACATGGAGAGGTAGGAGGAGATGAAGGAATTGATAGAAGACCACAAAACCGCTGAGGCGATGCCAGGTAAGGATCGACAGTGCAGGAACCAGAAGGAGGCAGCAAAGGATCGCACATCGTGCGCAGGAACCCCGACAAACAGGGTTACTGCACGAATGGTCCGACAAATGTGGCGTCCTATCTGCACCTGCGAGAGCCTCCCACCTGTCCGAGGAGACACCCACACAGCAGTACCCGAAGGAGGCACCACAGACGCAACAGAGGAGTGCAAGGCCGACACTGGGCACAACACATGGCGAGTATGCCCACGCTGTAAAGCCTGGACGGTGAAAGGCTGGAAAACGTGGGTCTCCCTCTCATTCGTGGCAAAAAAATGAGGGGAGGGGGCTAACGTGACGCCATGGCAAGGACAGGGAGAATCGCACGCAGTCCTGGGGCCGTGACAATGCCGCTAGTGCAGACACCCGATCCCCAGTGGCCAGAGCGACAAGGAAGAGTGTACGCCCGAGCAAACGGAACCGGTGTAGCGGCCCGTGTATACATGGGTGAAGCCAGAAGGTCCAGAGCCTGCCCCAGATCCCACTGTGGAGGGACCTGGCGCGGAGGCGGTCGTTCCCCGGACGGCAGCCGTCATGAAGGAATCCAGCGCCTGCGGCGGAGTCGACCAGCCCAGCGACGGACTCAAGACCCCCCGGACGGCAGACAAGTGGTTACGGATAGCGTCGACGTGAAAGTGACGTGGACGGGAAGAGGTGAAACCAGGAGCGTAGGACGAAGGAAGGAGTGCTAACTGTCTGGCGAGTGGCCTGTATCCACCTAGTATAAAACCTCCAGGGGGGCCCGTAAGTGCCCCAAGGCGAAGTCGTCCAGGAACGCTTCAGGAAGTCAGTTCAGGTCCCGTCCTTGAACTGGGCGCCACCGTGCCTCATGAACATCCACGTTGCGAGGGCCAACGAGGTCCGCAGGTCTCCCGCCTGGCTCAAGGGGTAGTCGGAGACAGGTAGACCGGACGGGGCACCACCGCGTCAACTGGGCGTACCAAGCCTGTGCCGGCCACAGAGGCGCGAGTAGCCAGACTCTGCCACGGTACAGCTGCAGCCTCGCGAGGACAATGCACATCAACAGTGCGTCTGGTGGCGGAAATATGTATATCGACCGCCACCTGTTGCAGTCTACCATTAAAGCGTCCGGAACCCCATCCGGAGTGTCGAGGCCGGAGGGATAGGTACTGAGGGCAACTTGTGCGTCTCCTACGATGCGACACAAGTCGACGCTCCGGAGCACCCCAGGAAGCCGCGAGGTCGTCGAACACAGTCTGTTGCATTGCCCAGTCTACAAGAACGCCCTGTCCTCTCAACAGGGCGTCCGCCCACAGGTTGGCAGTCCCGGGCAGGTAGGAGGCTATGCAGGGAGAAGGTGTGACGGTTCGCGGGAAGAACAACGTCACCGAGATCCCCAACAGATCCAATGACCCGGAGGACCCCTGCTTGTGGATACAGTGGACAACTGTCTGACTGTCCATCCCGAAGGCCACCGACTGTCCCCGAAGGGCCAGCGCGTGGTCCCTCAGGAAGAACAAAGGAACCAACAGGTCTAGGGCATGTATAATAATAATAATAATAATAATCGGTGTATTTCAAGCCGGCAGCTATTGGGGCTGAAATACACAGACTTAACCTAGATCTTATCCTAAGGGATCAACAGATTGATCCTGGCTGCTAACGAAAGCGCCTACATACTCCCGAGGGAGTAGGGCGTGGGCAGGAGACGGTCCGTCCAAACCTTGCCTTCACTGCCAGGGAAAGTTTTTGAGAGGACTTTCCCCTGCCGGCGCATGGGATCGAACCCCCGACACCAGAGCTAGCAGCTCTCAATACACTGTACTAAGCGCGCTCGGCCACCGTGACCGTATGTGTCGGCATGTGTCCCACCCATCTGCCGTGATGTTGATGTCCCAGGTTTGACTGGTAACCCCACCCTACATCGCTCGACGCATCTGTGTTCTACCCAGATCGTCGGCGGGGGGGGGCGGTCCTGGGCACAGCCGCAGAGAGCGTGCCCCCGAGCAACCAAGTGTCCGAAGTATCTGCGAATGGTACGCGGGATCGGCCGGAGCCGATCCATAGGGGTCAACGGAAACACCTCGGTGCCCAGGAGGAGTAGGCGGCGTAGCCTGAGACTCCCTAAGGGAATGGTCAGAGTGGCCCAATTCAGCGAACCCACTTACGAGTCCCAGAGCCTCCCCGGGCGGGAGACCGAGTGCAACACGGCGAAGACCTTCCGTCGAAGGCTCACCGCGTTTGGCAGACTCTGGGTCACCGTAGCGCTGGTCAAATCCCATTCGAGACCGACCCACGGCACGACACGCGACGGGGTTAAGTGTGACTGGGGAACATCGATGGCGAACCTGAACTGTGTGACGTGGTGAACGACCGTGAGGGTGTCGTGTACGCACCGTTCTAGGGCGCCGGAAACTATCAACCAATCGGCCAAGGAAAACAGGAGTTGGAGCCTGCTCCTGAGGAGAGGATCCAGAGCCTGCTCCACCAGTGTGGAGAAGATCTGCGGCGCGATGTGGAGACCGAAGGGAAGTCAGTCGAACAGGAACACACTATCGAAGTCTGAACGGCCAAGAATCGCTGGAAACGAGGAGGAGAGGAACGAGCCAAGACGCATCCTTGTGGTCCAGCGACACTACCCACGACAGAGGGCGCAGGGCCAGGCGTACCTGGGGTACCGGCAGCATCCGAAACCGTGTGTGCACGATGTGCCCCGGGAGGGCCGACAGATCCACCACCGGTCGCATCGCGTTGCAGTTCTTCTTCGTTACCAGAAATACACGGGAGAGGAAAACCGGTGACCGGCGCCCCCCCCTCGCCGATTCCCTGCTCAGGGCGCATGGATGGAAGCACGTGGGCCACCTCCGAAGAGAAGGGCGGCGTCGGTGACAAGAGCGGAGTGGGGTTCTGGACATCCATCTCCAGGTTAGAACCCCTCCGCGCAATCTTCCGCCCCCACGTCCCTCGCGGCCATTCGAGGGGCGCAAGGGCGAAAACACCTGTGGGAGCTTCCCGAGAGGAGGGGAGCGACCCTCGGGCGGCTAGGTGAGAAGGAGAACAAGGAGACCGATCCGGAGAACCTACACTTTTTTGACGTGGAGGGTCCCCCGGTACGGTCCTTGCGGTCATGAGCGCCACGTTGACCACCCCCCAAACCACCCCCCCACATCGTCGAAAAGGGCGGGCCGCGCCAACAACAACGCAACCCGGCCCTTGCCCAGTCGCGGGGCGAGCTACGCCCGATCTGAAGGGCGTGCCGGAAGTGGAAGGCCCGCCAGCCCCGCCCAATAACACTGCGGGGATTGGAAGGGGGCAAGAACTGAATTGCGAGGCGGAAACCCGAGCGCAACTGGCCTGGCAACCGTCCCCCTGGCCTGTCGCCCGTTGTCTGGCGGCAGCAGTGGCGGCAGCACCCCGAAGGGGACCGGCAGAAGGACGGGACTGCGGAGACCCCCGTCGCGACACAGCGCGTCTTTGCGTGTCGTAAGCAGGGTCCGCTGACAGAGAAGCGTAGCGTTCCCAAGCATCCTGCGCAAAAAGCCCCGATGTATATAGCTCAGAGTATAATAGACCCTGACGAATATCCAAAGGGGCCTTCCGGCAGAACGAGGACCTTACCGTCTGGCGTTGTCGAGTTGCCTCGCACAAAACCGCCTTCAGCTCGGGAACCAAAGACACCGCGAGCTGAAGGTGGATCCGCCGAACGTGGTCCAAACCCTCGCGAAGATCGCCAGGTGCAGTCGCCTCGATAAGCCGCAGGTGGTGAACAGACGTCTGGAGGGAACCTAAAAGACAAGACAATAAGTTCGCCACCCTCTGCCGCAAGGTAAAATCCCTGTCGACAGAGGACTTATCTGGGTGGGAGAAGAACGGGTTAGCAATAGCACAAATTTCAAGTTTGGGAGCGCTAATCCAGGACCAGAACTTGCCATCCAATCCGCCGACAGATACCAGAGGAGGCAAAAGCAGTGACGACTCTCGGGGAGGGACTGAAATAGATCTGTCGACGGAACGGTTGGCAAAGTCTAAGGCCTCAGCAAACCAGGCCTCCAATGGGAGAGGGTTATCGAGCACGACGGCTAAGCCAGGCTTACCGTCGTCGCACAAACCCGTCCCATAGGAGGACAGTCCCGTCAACACAGCCAGGGACTGAACATCCTGAAGGATGTCCTGGCGGCTGAAGTCTGACCAGAGCTTAGTCCGAGGAGCAGACGGGGGCTTGGGCTTCACCGAGAAGTACTGAAGGTCAGTCCTCGTCGGGTACGCCCGCACCTCCACGTCGGCCACCTGACCATCCACCCTGATCGCCCTGAACTGCATCTTGTCATTGATTTGGACCGACCAGTCCAAAGGTAGGGCCCTCTCACCTGACGGGAAGTCGGTAGCACGCTCCGGGTGGGAGGCCTGCACCCCCTTCCAAACAGCCAAGGAGCCATAGAGGAGCGGCATAGTCCGCGACGGGACCTTGGCCTTTTGGATGGGGGGCAAGCGCGGACCCTGCCCTAGCAGACGGAGGACCCCCGCATGTGAGACAGTAGGGGCAACCACCTGAGCCAGGGCAGGAGCAGTACTAGCCGACGACCGGGCAGGCGGAGAAGCAGGGCGAGAAGGAATGTGGTCCACCGCAGAGGGGAGGGGGACCAAAGCAGGGGCAGGTTGGGTGAGGCGCTGAGGTTGTGTCACCGCCAAGAAGCGCGATAAGAGGGATTCTTGCATCGCCTCCAAGCGCGCGTCGAAGTGAGACACAACCCACCCCTGCATAGCCGAAAATCGATCCGAGAGAGGCGACCCCCTCGAAGATAGTTCGGCCCGCAGGGGCGAGCGTGAGCGAGAGCGAGACCCACGACACGAAACAGCAGCGTCGCGGCCCAAAGAAGGCGAGCGACGACGGCCGTGACGGTCCTGAGGGTCTCGTTCCCGATCACTAACGCCCGAGGGGGAAACATCACCATCCCCCTCTTCCAGCGACACGTCAGCCCCCGAGAAAGGGGACCCCGAAACCTCGCTATACTCCACCGAGTCAAGCGGCGGGGTACCCTCACGGGGAGCCGGCAAGCGAAGATCAGGAATAGAAGAAGGAAGAGGAGCAGGATGACGGGAGGGGGAAGGCTGGCCGGGTGAAAGGAGGTCAGAAGGAGCCGCGGGGGGAAACAGAGCAAGGATCCCCGGGGCTGAGAGAACAGGGCGGCCCGACACCGAGGCGGAGGAGGGAGGAACCTCCACCTTGGGACGAGACCGAGAAGGAAGAAGAGGCACTGAAGCAGGAGAAGTAGGAGGAGAAGCAACTACATCCTGGCGGACCCTCCTGGACAGAGTAGAAGGAGGGAGCAGAGGGCCAGCTACAGCATGAACATCCGCGCGAGTAGTGGACAAATGAAGAGGACGTCTTTTGTGCAGGGGAAGCGGGCGGAAGGTAGTAGAGCCCCTATCCGGAGAGGCCAGGGGAGGGCGTACAGGGGCAGAGACGCTAAACCCGGCCTCAGGGCGAGAACCATGACGAGGGCGAACGGCGGAGTCAAGGTGAGCAGGCGGACGAGGAGGGGCAGTAGAGGACGAGCGGCGAGGAGAGCGAGAGCGTGGACGGAGCTGGGGATCCACCCGACGATGCGACGACCGACCACGGGACCCAGGGAGGAGGGCCCGAGCAGGGAGAGGGCCAGGTAAACGGCCCCCAGACGGGTCAGGGATGCCCAGGGCGACGCGGATCCGGTCGTCAACAAAGGCCGGGGAACGGTGGCCCACAGTCCTAATGTGGTGGGAGACCACCGCCCACACGACTGAAGGGATGCAGAGGCCACCGCCGCGTCAGAGGAACCAGGGTGATGGTCCACCACATCCACCAGGTCCATACACGGCCCACACAAAGCCGGGAGGTAGGCCGTAGAGGACACACATTGCGAATGTCGCAAGCAGGACCTGTGGCAGTCCAACACGGGGAGCCACAGCCCTGGCGAAAGCAAGGCATCCCACCTGCAAGAAGAACACACACCATAAGCAGCACGTAGACGGAGTAAGTGAAGATAATGTCCAATAAAAACCAGGGAATGAGCATGGGAAACAGGAACACACACGCAAACTGGAAGTCGTACTCACTCTAAACCGGGAGCACCGATGGAGGTGAGGAGGGCGGGTGAGGCGGAAGAGCACAAGCAGAACCTGCAAAGATGGAGAAAGTGTTAACCACCACTCAACACCTCACATGCAGGGTCCATAACACCAGGCAAGTGCATACACCAATATAGTACCAGGCAACAAGATGACACAAAAAAGGGGTCACCGGGAAAGCCAACTATAACCGCAAATTTGCGGGCCAATGGAGGCATAACCGTACCGACACAACCCTCCCGCCTCACCGCGAGACCCCCCAGCGATCTCCGCAAATTTGCGGGTAGCCGAATCGTCCGTGGACCGAATCGAGCACTCCGCAAATTTGCGGGGCCGGCCGAGATGGTCCGGCGCCGAAAAAGCGAGAGGAGCGTCTAGGGTAATACCAAAAAGGCCCAGAAAAAAGCGTCATCTCCTTATGAACTCCAAGCAAGCGACGATGGCCATCAAGCTGAGCAGTGTCTTCCTTGAATATCCTGACTCAACCGGTCAAGGGAGAGGCAAGGAAGACACACCAGGGGAGAGGAGGCACATCCCCCAGGAACCACCCCAACCCACAGAGATAGAGCAAAGCCCATGAGGAGAAGTGGCAGGAAGGGTGGTTTCGGCACAAACAGGGGCCCCCGTAGGGTACCCCAGGATTGGGCAAAAGGGAATGAAAGGATGGAGGTGAAAACAGTAAGGGAACACAAAAACCAGTAAATGAAACTGGCGAGAAAAAGGGTGGCCTAGCCGTGAGGAGAGAATGTGTCAGGGGCGAAAAACCCTGTGGTGTGAGGGAGAGGCCCCCGTAGGGTACCCCTGGATATCACGAACCACCAAGCGCCCAGGCCCTTGAGACACAGTGAAGGCTCGAAAGGGGGGACTCGGGAATAACGCTAATAATGCGGCCGACACAAACCCTACAAACAGCACCGCCACCACGAAATCTCAGATTGTGAACCAACTGTACACCTAGGCTATGAAAAATATGAAAACTCATAGGGGCATAGCAATTCCTGAATGAGAAACAAGCTAGGCTAAAATAAGCTAAACTATGCCCAGACTAACAGGAAAAAAGAATATGAAAAGAGAAAGGAATGAAAAACACATACGAGGAACGCCAGGCGCCCCCGTACCTTCGGTAGCTATTTCCACACGCGTCTCCATTAAACACACTGAGGAGCCCATTTACGTGTGCCCTAGATCACGTAACATCTGTCTAACAAAAAGAAGGCCAGATAAGCCGAAACGAACCTAAACAGGGTGAATTAAAGGAGCACAACAAAAGCGACTGCATTCAATGGAGCGCGTGAAAAAATGATGACAAGAGAGGGTCGCTCATGCGCACGTTCGACAGGGATCTGCACATGACGGAACACGGGATGGGCCTTAAGCGGTAACTAAGGTAAACCCCTTTTTCTTCTCTTCTATGCTTTTTTCACCTTCGGTGGTAGTTTTGGTTAATGTACAACGTCTCCTAGAGCAAGATAAGGAGTAGACTCTAGACGTTTTCTTTTTAACCGCGGTTGGAATGACGACATAGCAGTCAAAATAGACAAGTCGTCATTGCAATTAGGTTAATAGCCTTGACGTTGGATTTGCCAAGACTACTAACAAATTGGCCAATGTTGTCACCTCCACCAGTACAAAACCCACTCAATAGCCAGAACAAAATAACCCAGTCTCGCCCTATTGACCATTATCTGTCTGTGTCTTGCTTTATTGACATGGGTATTTTTTGTATTGTGTTGCTATTAGAGTGTATTAAAAGTAACTTACTGAAATAACATTGACATAATATTGAAGAAATGTAGATACATACCGGTACATACATACAGTATATACAGGTTTAAAGACCGCAACCGTCCCCAGTGAATGTGGCTTCCATGGTACAATCACAGTACTGCGCACAGTGCACAGCAATCATAACACGGTTGCTAGTCTTTACTGCAGCACAGTACAACAAAGTCTTGTCACAACAATGCCCCATCATGTTGTTGTTGTTGTTGTTGTTGTTGTTGTTCCCTAAGATGCCTGGCCGAACAGCCCCGAGTCCCTGAGAAAGGCCATGGCCACGATCGGGCTTTCCCACAGAGCTCTCATTGAGTGTAGATTGTGTTGTTGGCGTAAGTGGTTGTGTGAAATGCAGTCTTCTATGATGTGTTTAATGGTATGGGTGCTGTGTTACATCCCGGGCAGGCGTCGACAACGGAGTCATCCAGTCTCTTCTGATAGCTCAGGAGAGCTGGATGGTGTCCGCATCTCAGCCTGGCCAGGTGGACTCTGTCCTCGCGAGGAAGGGAGGATTCGGAAGGATGGATTTCGGGAGGTCGTGCATGCAGCTGCGTGTTGTCTGTGAGTGAGTGGATGGATCGGTGAGAGATATGAGTATGGATGTGCTTCTGGAAGTTGGTTCGGGGTGGGCAGGAGGGAGAGAGGACAATAATTGTGTGTGATACCGTGTGCTGGGTGTTGTTTTGATATTTCTTGGTGTCTGTGGGTGTGTTGCCATGTAGTTTAGTGGGTGGTCTTGGTTCGTGGAGGCTGCTGCCAGGAATTGAGTGCCTCTCATGTCCAGATGGTCTTTGACTTTGAGGATTTTGGTTTCTTGATGTAGGTGATCTGTGGGTGCAGTAGCTGTGCAGCCTGTAATGATCTTCAGGGCTTTGTTTTGAATAGTCTGTAAGGTCTTATGATGTGTTTCAGCTAGGTTAGAAGCCCAGGCTGGGCTTGCGTATTCCATCACTGATCTTATGTATTGTTTATATACTGTGGTGGTAGTTTCTTTGTTGTGTCCAAATTTTGTGTGAGCAAGTGACCTGAGGGCGTTAAGTCTGGGTGTCAGTTTCTTTTTAATGTTTGTGGTGTGCTGTTTGAATGTCATATGAGTATCATATGTTACTCCTAGGATTTTGGGTGTGTGTGTATGTGTTAGGGGTGTGTTGTTTATGGTGAGTTGAGGGATGTATTCGTGTTCTCCTGTCCAACTTGTGAGCAGGGTTGCGGTGGATTTGGCTGGGGCTAGATTAAGTCTGTTTGTAGTGCACCAGCCATGTAGTGTGTTGAGATAGGGTTGAAGGAGATCTGTTGCTCTTTTTGGGTCATGGTGTGTGCATGTGAGTGTTATGTCATCTGCATAGGAGGCTAAGTTTATTTGGGGCGTATTGGGTGTAGTTATATCGTGCATGTACAGATTGAAGAGTGCGGGCGATAGGACGGATCCTTGTGGGACTCCGTTTGGAAAGTTTCTGATTTTAGATGACTGACCGGCAAAAGATACGTGTGCACATCTGCCTGCTAGGAAGTTGGCCAGCCACCTTTTTGTGTTGTTGTGCATGTTTGTGTTGTAGATTTTGTTTGTTAGGTTGTGGCGGGGGATGGCATCGAAGGCTTTACTAATGTCGAGTGTGGCTAATAGTGATCTGTGTGGTGGTCTAGCTGAGTTGATGCCGTCGAAAGCTCTTTGTGTAAGGTCTGTGAGAAGAGTGTTTGTGGAGTGCAGTGGCCTAAAGCCATGTTGTGTTGGAGCTAGGGGTAGGTCAGGTGTAATTAGTTGTAATACTAGGCGTTCCATGACTTTGGAGGGGAGCAAAGGAGTGTGATGGGGCGGTGCGAGGAGGGTAGCGTGGGGTCTTTGTTGGGTTTGGGGAATGTGATGATGATACCATGCTTCCAAATGTCTGGTATTGTGTTGTGTGAATAGCTGTAGTTTGATATGTTAGTGAGTGCTTGTATGCCTTGTGGTCCCAGGTGTCTGAGGTGTATGTTGCTTATGTTGTCTAGGCCACAGGCGGGTGAGTGCTTGAGATTGTTGATGATATGCTTTGTCTGGTGATTGGTGAAGGGTGTATAGTCAGGGTCTGTGGGGAATTGTCTCTTACGTCGGATGACACGTCGGTCGTCTTTGTGAGGTTTTAGGTGGCTGACATGTGAGAAGTGATTGATGAGAGTGTTTGCTTGTTGTTTACATGAAGGAGTTGTTGTTGTTGTTGTTCCCTAAGCTGCCTGGCCGAACAGCCCCGAGTCCCTGAGGAAGGCCATGGCCACGATCGGGCTTTCCCACAGAGCTCTCATTGAGTGTAGATTGTGTTGTTGGCGTAAGTGGTTGTGTGAAATGCAGTCTTCTATGATGTGTTTAATGGTATGGGGTGCTGTGTTACATCCCGGGCAGGCGTCGACAACGGAGTCATCCAGTCTCTTCTGATAGCTCAGGAGAGCTGGATGGTGTCCGCATCTCAGCCTGGCCAGGTGGACTCTGTCCTCGCGAGGAAGGGAGGATTCGGAAGGATGGATTTCGGGAGGTCGTGCATGCAGCTGCGTGTTGTCTGTGAGTGAGTGGATGGATCGGCGAGAGATATGAGTATGGATGTGCTTCTGGAAGTTGGTTCGGGGTGGGCAGGGAGGGAGAGAGGACAATAATTGTGTGTGATACCGTGTGCTGGGTGTTGTTTTGATATTTCTTGGTGTCTGTGGGTGTGTTGCCATGTAGTTTAGTGGGTGGTCTTGGTTCGTGGAGGCTGCTGCCAGGAATTGAGTGCCTCTCATGTCCAGATGGTCTTTGACTTTGAGGATTTTGGTTTCTTGATGTAGGTGATCTGTGGGTGCAGTAGCTGTGCAGCCTGTAATGATCTTCAGGGCTTTGTTTTGAATAGTCTGTAAGGTCTTATGATGTGTTTCAGCTAGGTTAGAAGCCCAGGCTGGGCTTGCGTATTCCATCACTGATCTTATGTATTGTTTATATACTGTGGTGGTAGTTTCTTTGTTGTGTCCAAATTTTGTGTGAGCAAGTGACCTGAGGGCGTTAAGTCTGGGTGTCAGTTTCTTTTTAATGTTTGTGGTGTGCTGTTTGAATGTCATATGAGTATCATATGTTACTCCTAGGATTTTGGGTGTGTGTGTATGTGTTAGGGGTGTGTTGTTTATGGTGAGTTGAGGGATGTATTCGTGTTCACCTGTCCAGCTTGTGAGCAGGGTTGCGGTGGATTTGGCTGGGGCTAGATTAAGTCTGTTTGTAGTGCACCAGCCATGTAGTGTGTTGAGATAGGGTTGAAGGAGATCTGTTGCTCTTTTTGGGTCATGGTGTGTGCATGTGAGTGTTATGTCATCTGCATAGGAGGCTAAGTTTATTTGGGGCGTATTGGGTGTAGTTATATCGTGCATGTACAGATTGAAGAGTGCGGGCGATAGGACGGATCCTTGTGGGACTCCGTTTGGAAAGTTTCTGATTTTAGATGACTGACCGGCAAAAGATACGTGTGCACATCTGCCTGCTAGGAAGTTGGCCAGCCACCTTTTTGTGTTGTTGTGCATGTTTGTGTTGTAGATTTTGTTTGTTAGGTTGTGGCGGGGGATGGCATCGAAGGCTTTACTAATGTCGAGTGTGGCTAATAGTGATCTGTGTGGTGGTCTAGCTGAGTTGATGCCGTCAAAAGCTCTTTGTGTAAGGTCTGTGAGAAGAGTGTTTGTGGAGTGCAGTGGCCTAAAGCCATGTTGTGTTGGAGCTAGGGGTAGGTGGGTGTAATTAGTTGTAATACTAGGCGTTCCATGACTTTGGAGGGGGAGCAAAGGAGTGTGATGGGGCGGTGCGAGGAGGGTAGCGGGGGGTCTTTGTTGGGTTTGGGGAATGTGATGATGATACCATGCTTCCAAATGTCTGGTATTGTGTTGTGTGAATAGCTGTAGTTTGATATGTTAGTGAGTGCTTGTATGCCTTGTGGTCCCAGGTGTCTGAGGTGTATGCTTATGTTGTCTAGGCCACAGGCGGGTGAGTGCTTGAGATTGTTGATGATATGCTTTGTCTGGTGATTGGTGAAGGGTGTATAGTCAGGGTCTGTGGGGAATTGTCTCTTACGTCGGATGACACGTCGGTCGTCTTTGTGAGGTTTTAGGTGGCTGACATGTGAGAAGTGATTGATGAGAGTGTTTGCTTGTTGTTTACATGAAGGAGTAGAGTCTGTTGTTGTGATTGCAGCATGTGATTGTGTTGTGTTGCTGTTGGAAAGTGTGATGCTGTTTAGTGTTTTGTAGAGTTTTTTGGGGTTTGTTTTGTGATCAAGTGTTTGTAGGAAGTTATTCCAATTTAGTTTTTGTTGTTCTTGTATTTTGTTGTTAGTTTGGGTGTTGAGTGCTTGAATTTGTTGTGTGATGTCTTGTGTGTGGGGTGCTGGGGAGTGTTTCAGTATGTCGCGTTGTCTGATGAGGTTTTGAATTTCTGGTGTGAAGTTGGGGTTGTGTCTTTTTCTGTTACCTCTTGGAATGTGTTTCTTGTCAGCGTTTTGGATAGTTTTATTGAGTATGTGTACAGCATTGTTGATGTTAGTGATGGGTGTACTGTTTAGAGTTGTGAAGTGTTGTTCTGTCTCATTTGTGAATGCTTCCCAGTTAGCTCTTTTATAATTGGTGTATGTGTGTTTGTGGCTAGCTGGGGTGAGTCTGGTTTTGGTGGTGATAATGATCGGGAGGTGGTCAGAGCCTAAGGTTCTGACCACCCTCCAGGATGTTGTGGGGGCGAGTTCTGGGGAGCAAAAGGTGATGTCTGGAGATGATGGGTTATAGAGGGCTTGGTGAGGAATATGGGTATGTTGATGGATGTCGTTAAGGATGATGAGGTTATCTGTTTGGTTTTGTAGTACCAGCCCTCTGTCTGTGTCGGGGTTGTCGACAAACCAGGCCGACGTCTTGGCGTTGAAGTCACCACCCAGGATGATGTGTGGGGTGTTTGTGATGTGTTGTAAGTGTGGTCTGTATTCATTTGGTACTGTAGGGGATGTTTGGGGAGGGATGTATGTGTTTATGATGGTTATGTTGGAGTTGTTGCCAGTGCGTATTTTAATTGATTGTATTTCTGTTGTGTTATCATTTGGGGGGAGGAGGGATTTGGTTTGTACACTGGTTACTATGTATGATATTTCTTTGTGTACCAGGGTGATGAGTCCACCGCCCCCGCCGACAGCCCGGTCTTGTCTGATGGTGGTGAAATTATGAAATGTGGGTGTTTTTTTTTGTTGTGCGGAGTTTTGTTTCTTGTATGATGGCAATGTGTATGTTGTGTTGTTTGATGAAGTGTGAGAGTTCGTGTTTCTTTGTGTTGATGCCATCTATGTTCAATTGGAGAATGTTAATGTTATGTGCACGATGTATGTTGGGTGCTGCTGCACGAGGATGGGGGGGGGGTGGGGGAGGGGGGGGAGGTTGGGATGGGTGAGGTGGGGGTGGGGATTGGGGAGCAGGAGATGGGGTTGGAATGGATTAGGATGGGGTGTGGTGTGTTGAGTTGAGGATGTGGATGGTATGGGAAGGTTAGGTGGGTTAGGGAGGAGAGGTGGACGGTTTTAGGGGGGGGAGTGGATGATATGGGAAGGGTAGGTGGGTTGGGGAGGAGAGGTGCACGGCTCTTAGGCTAGGGATTTGACTGGGAGAGGGAGTGGCATGAGGACCAGGTCCAGTGTTCGTGTAGTGTTTTCTTGGAGGCAAGTGTTGTACAGGTGAAGTGGGTCCAGTTCCTGCATGAATTGCAGAGAACTGAACCCTTAGTGTGGCGACTCAAAGTGATGGGTTTTGAGCAAGTTGGACATATGTATGTGTACGTGGGTCCTGGGTTGCTCTCAATGTTACATCATGTTACCTGAGATCAGTTTCTGCTAGTCCCTTAACACACTGAACTGATGTTTAACTTTTAACCCCGGGACTGTGTGAGGCCGGTATATTCTAGTGCCACCATTGCGACAGATTTTGCTTCAATTTGGACAAAAAATGTATGTTTATCATATAAAGCATTGAGATAGAGAGATAGTGTAGTACAAGTGTTGGGAGATAGAGGAATGACTATAGATCAGGCAAGAGAAGTGGTAATAAATAGGAATGAATGGAGAATGCTAGTGAACAGATTAGTGAAAACGCGGTCGTTTGGGAGAGAAGGTCGGATGCTAGTTTGACTAGATAATAGTCCGTCAGGCGCCTGACCTGGGGAGCTGGTATATATGAAGGGTCATGCCTGGATGTGTGGTGTGCTCCGCTGTGTGTTTGCCTGCTGATACCGGAACTTCTCC
>JAVRFV010000141.1:308513-475988 GCA_032716605.1 Paralithodes platypus | reverse complement strand
TATTAGCAAATTAATATGCAAAGCTTGGATTCTCTACATACAAGGCAGTTAAAGATAGATACTTACTACAGTAGGTAATGGGTAAAATTAGGGGCTAACGCTCTTTTTATAAAATAGTTGTTGTTGTTGTTCCCTAAGCGGCCTGGCCGAACAGCCCCGAGATCCCTCAGAAAGGCCATGGCCACGAATCGGGATGCTTTCCCCACAGAGGGTCTCTCATTGATTGTAGATTGTGTTGTTGGCGTAACTGGGTTTTGTGTGAAATGCCGTCTTCTAATGATTGTTTTGTTTAATGGTATGGGGTGCTTGTGTTACATCCCGGGCAGGCGTCGACAACGGATGTCATTCCAGTCTCTTCTTTCTGATAGCTCAGGAGAGCTGGATTGTGTCCGCATCTCAGCCTGGCCAGGTGGACTCTGTCCTCTCGAGGAAGGGAGGATTCGAAAGGATGGATTTCGGGAGGTAGAGAGAGCGTTTGTTTACAAAGCAAAACAAAACAATAGATGAACGCAACGCTAGTGTCGCCCTGGTCCGCGCAGGAGTCTTGTGATACAGCACAAATTTTATCAGTCAATACACAGCGAAATATCGTGCAGTGTTACTCTACTAAGCCTACAGGATGGTTTAAACGTGACTCCTTAACCACCTTTCATGCCACAAGAATGAAGAGGATGAGTAGTTTAATACTCAAATTGTGATCGGATATCGTGAGAGCGTTGACCAGAGCGTCTGCATCGTCCTGGCGGTAGCACCGGTGAGGTGGTCTGGCGGTAGCACCGTGGGAGTGTACTAGCACACTCCACATTGTGTAAGTTAATGTGTGAGGTGAGAATAATTCACCGAAACACACTTATGTTATTGTTTGGCTGTCGAGTGAGTGTGGTTGTGTTGTCATTGTGTGGACATACATGGCTATGCTTATGCCTCGCTCTGTCCAGCCCGAATCTGTACTTAACGACTTTTCCGTAATTTACCGATGCTCATCATCTCTGCAAATAAATGGCCTAACCAAGTTTTTTTATGCTTACCAGAGGTAGATATAATGATCGTTTGTTGTGCGTTGGGTGAAGACTAGAACACCCTAAATTTTGTAGTTAATTGTGTGAGGTGAGAAATATGATGGAGGGAGTTTCGAGCTTCGATCGAAAAACTGTCGGCTCACTGCTGTGACTCTCTGCTCCTTAGCCTAGCTGCCTAGCCTACACGAAATATTTATTCAGAGGTAAGAGTTTTGTATTGGTTGGTTTTTGTGTTTTTGTTCCCTAAGCCTGCCTGGCCGAACAGCCCCGAGTCCCTGAGGAAAGCCATGGCCATGCTCGGGCTTTCCCACAGAGCTCTCATTGAGTGTAGATTGTGTGTTGTTGGCGTAAGTGTTGTGTGAAATGCAGTCATTCTATGATGGTATAGGGTGCTGGTGTTACAATCCCGGGCAGACGTCGACGACGGAGTTCATCCCGATCCTCTTCTGATAGCTTCAGGAGAGCTGGATAGTGTCCACATCTCAGCCTGGCCAGGTGGACTCTGTCCTCGAGAGGAAGGGGGATTTCGGAAGGATGGATTTCGGGAGGTCATGCTTGCAGCTCTGCGTGTTGTCTGTGAGTGAGTGGATGGATCGGCGAAAGATGCGAGTATGGTTATGCTTCTGGAAGTTGGTTCTGGTGGACAGGGAGGGAGAGAGGATAGTAATTGTGTGTGATACCGTGTGCTGGGTGTTGTTTTGATATTTCTTGGTGTCTGTGGGTGTGTTGCTATGTACATTAGTGGGTGGTCCTGGTTCGTGGAGGCTGCTGCCAGGAATTCATTGCCTCTCATGTCCAGATGGTCTTTGACTTTGAGGATTTTTGTTTCTTGCTGTAGGTGATCTGTGGGTGCAGTAGCTGTGCAGCCTGTAATGATCTTTAGGGCTTTGTTTTGAATAGTCTGTAAGGTCTTATGATGTGTTTCAGCTAGGTTAGAAGCCCAGGCTGGGCTTGCGTATTCCATCACTGATCTTATGTATTGTTTATATACTGTGGTGGTAGTTTCTTTGTTGTGTCCAAATTTTGTGTGAGCAAGTGACCTGAGGGCGTTAAGTCTGAGTGTCAGTTTCTTTTTAATATTTGTGGTGTGCTGTGTGAATGTCATATGAGTATCATATGTTACTCCTAGGATTTTGGGTGTGTGTGTATGTGTTAGGGGTGTGTTGTTTATGGTGAGTTGAGGGATGTATTCGTGTTCTCCTGTCCAGCGTGTGGAGCAGGGTTGCGGTGGATTTGGCTGGAGCTAGATTAAGTCTGTTTGTAGTGCACCAGCCTTGTAGTGTGTTGAAATAGGGTTGAAGGAGATCTGTTGCTCTGTTTGGGTCATGGTGTGTGCATGTGAGTGTTATGTCATCTGCATAGGAGGCTAAGTTTATTTGGGGCGTATTGGGTGTAGTTATATCGTGCATGTGCAGATTGAAGAGTGCGGGCGATAGGACGGTAAGAGTTGTTGCAATGGGCAAATCAACTCATTGCACATGTCAAATAACCTTTATAATTGATTTTATTATTATAACATAGGCTTCTATGGAGAAAAAGTGGACTTTGTGGAAATCCCCAGAACACCAAGGTACCTTTAACATGTAAACATATGGGTTCGGTAACGTGGATTTAGCTAACACGGGAGGTAACCAGAACACATTGGCCTTTGTACTCCTTTGTACTCTCTCTCTCTCTCTCTCTCTAAGATAAGATAGTAGATTACCTCGAATCAAACAACCTAATCAAAAATAGTCAACACGGCTTTAGATCAAATAAGTCATGCCTAACAAATTTGATTGAATTTTATAACAAACTATTCACATATAACGACATGACGAAATCACTAGATATAATCTTCTTGGACTTTCAAAAAGCTTTCGACAAGGTGCCTCACCGAAAACTATTGGCTAAACTGGAGAGGCTAGGTATCAAAGGTGAAATTCATTCTTGGATAAAAAATTGGCTTACACACAGAGAGTGGTGATAAATGGAGTGGAATCGGAGTGGGAGCCTGTCACTAGTGGAGTTCCACAGGTTCAGTCCTTGGACCGGTCCTGTTTCTCATTTACATTAACGATATTGATGTAGGGGTAAACAACACCATGTCCAAATTCGCCGACGATACAAAAATAGGAAATACAGTCCTGAACGAAGATGATAGAAATGCGTTGCAATCTGATTTAAACAATATATCAGAGTGGTCGAAAAAATGGCAGATGCCCTTCAATGTCGATAAATGTCAGGTGCTGCAGATTGGTAGCAGAAATATGAAATACAAATACGAAATGAATGGCAAACAAATAAAAACCGCAACAGTAGTAAAAGACCTAGGGGTACTAATATCTGAAAACCAAAAAACTTCCGACCAATGTATAGCAGCTGCAAATAAGGCAAACATAGCATTGGGCTTTATTAAACGAAAATTTACATATAAACATGAAAACGTAATAGTGCCACTGTTCAAAAGTATGGTGTGGCCCCACCTTGAATATGGTGTGCAGTTCTGGTCACCTTATCTGATCAAGGACATTGTAAGACTCGAGTCAGTACAGCGTAGAGCGACGAAGATGATACCCTCATTAAGAAATAAACCATATGAAGAAAGACTTAAACGATTGAACCTGTTCTCATTAAAAAAGAGGAGGTTAAGGGGTCAGCTTATTGAGTGCTTTAAGATACTAAAAGGTTTCGACAAAGTCGATGTAAATGCACTATTCACATTAAACAATACTAATCAAACTCGCGGAAATGGAATGAAATTAAAAACCAAAAAGGCAAACCTAGATGTCACAAAGAGTTTCTTAACCTACAGTGTGGCGACAGAGTGGAATAAACTACCAGCGAGAGTGGTGGAGAGCGACACAATAAACGCTTTCAAGGGAAGGCTTGACCTCTATCTGCAGAGGGCTGGGGTGATATGAAAAAAAAAAAAAAAAAAAAAAAAATGTATGTATGTGTATGTGTGTGCACTGTACAGTATGTATATATATATACTGTATATATATGTATGTATGTGTGTGTGTGTGTGTTGTTACGACTGGGGTTCAAATATATCAGGGCTCTTATTCATTGGACTAGTAATGGCATAAATGTTACAACGGAAAGCGCTAGCTCCAACCTCTGATGTATATTCCCAGTGAACAAAGAACACAAATACTCTACAGAGTTCTATATGCAATAATAGGCTATCAAACTCTCAATAAATGTGCGTCTACTCTAGGCTTAATGTTATATGAAAACAGCCTATTACTACCTATAACCGAAGGTGCTTGGTTATGGTATGCAAAGTAAGGTGGTAAGAGAAGTTACAGCTTACGTTACTTTAATTAATAAATGTCAGGCACTCCTGCATGAAAGAAAGTGCACTAAAGTCCTTCAACACTAACAAGGAATCTTCTTTAAATGTTAGATGCTATAAAGATGCTCGTATCGGAAATGGAACCCAAAAAGGCAGGCAGCGGAACAATGCTCGTGCAGGCTATGCACACAAAAAGGCAGAATATATATAATGCCGTCGGAGCCAAGAATATCCTAAACACAACAACAATAATAATAATCGCCACGACAATGCAGTATTCCTATCAACAAAAGAGCCTAAGTCGTTTGTGTCTCAATACATCAAACTAGGCTGCGAAATGCTTGTGTAATCATAAACGGGTATGCATAAAAAGAGTAATTAGGTTAATATACTTAATGTCTACTATGATTGATAAAGTCTAGCTAGAGTCAATGATACGAGATACTGGTGCGCATGGCATGCCGCATAGCCTAGTGCAAATCTCAAGTCTGTGCGTCAAATATTACGTTATAATGAAGGGTAGCTCTCTTGAGAAACCTTAATACCGAAGTATTAAGCGTTCTCCTGGCGAACCTCAAAGACAAACAATCGAGACTAGAACAGTGCAGAATGGTATAGGCAAAAAGCCCTCATTCGTGCATGCTCTATTCTCAATGGCACACAGACTAGAATTTACTCAATCAACTCCAGTTCTCAGGTATGTCGTGCAGCTTTTAACTAAAGCCAGCACTCATAGGAAACAATACCTTATAATATCAGACTCCTAGTCTAGCATTATCTAATCAAGCAGAACACTAATAATTAAAAGGATGCAGTACTTAAACAATATAAATGCCAACCAATGCTTCGTGATCCACTTATCTTAACAACTAACATACATGGGTTATATCAGACCTTAACGCACAATACAACTGGCCAGCATGAAGCTGATTTTGCAGAGTTAACCAGAGGGGGTATAATATTAATAAAAGGCGGTGAAAGATATGGAAAATGAGAGAGATAGGCAGAGGAAAAGATTCTCAGGTGCAGAGCAGGTGACAGGTAGCAAGGGAAAAAGATGAGTGCATTCTAGAAACCAGATCTGAGGGAGAGTGGCGAGGAACTGTATATATACTCGCACCAGCTCGAGCCGCGTGGGAAAAAAGCGGTTACAAGTCCTCTAGCCAGTAACAAAGTAGCTAGCAAAACATTACGTCACCAAGCATGGTAAAGAACTCCCTCAACCAATCCCCACGAGGCCAGTCAGCTGTGACGTCATCGAGCGGGGCAAAAACACTACGCGCCCCCTCTCACTCTGTTCTACTCTCTCTCTCTCTCTGATCTTATCATTACTAGTTAAGGATAAAACATAAACTTTACAATTAAATATATAAAGCCTTGACATGGGCGAAAACAAAGAGCCTTTCTGGACTGCCATGACACGAGCTTTCACCTGAAATAAAACACACTCTAATACACAAACTGTAGCCCCATCCACTGCCCTGGCGATCCTAGCGAGTCACTGTAGGACAAGCCATGCGGTTCTAACGGAGTGGTTAACGTCCCAGTGTGTATATGTATGTACCGGTGTATATATATATATATATATATATATATATATATATATATATATATATATATATATGTATTGTTACGGCTGGATCGGCAATACATATTCGGGATTCTTGATCGTAGGACAGAAATGGCTTAAGTGACAACGACACGCTCGATTCCAGTCCCAAATACTATATGCTCCAGACAACAAAAGCACCAACGCCCTACAGAGTTACCGTCTACGGTAACGAGGTACCTTAACTCGGCGAAAGTGTACAACAGGGGTAGGCTATGAGGCTAAACTCCCTCAGACATTTATAGGTTACGTTATTACTAAAGAAATGGAATACTCAAGAAACTACGTTAATATTAAGCCTCTAATAATGTAGAATAGAAGCAGGCTAAAGGTATGACAGTGAAATGCTAAATGACAAATGTACACGCCTACTTGAAAGCGCGTGCACTACACTAACTGTCCCCTACTAACATGCACTAGCATGTAGCATACAAGATGTTCATGATCCAGTAGATACCTAATAATACACATGGGAGGAACATAAACAGTAGTCACTTATTATAATAATGAATCTATACTTGGAATAACTAAAAGGTTGCAGGCAACAGTACTGCGCCGGTAGCCTACTACCGCATAGGCTACTTCGCTTCTCTCACTCTGTCTCCCCTCCGAGTCCGTATGCGCCCTACGCAACAGAACTCCGGACACAGCAGCAAAACGACAGTGCAGTTAATTGATACATGAAAGTATTAATAGTGTTGTCTTGTGTGTGAGTAATGTGTATTGTAAAGTGTTATAGATATATACTTAAAGAGAGCTGCAATGCATAGTAAAATAAAGATATATCTCACTCATCTAGCCCATGTGTTCTAGCTAGCAGGCCAAGTCACAGGAACAACGAGTCCCAGCACCGAAAGCGAGAACCCAGGAGAAGACTGTAGAGAACACAAGGACAGATAAATTACGTTACTCTACTATACCGGCACTACGAGCGAGCTGTAGTCTCGGTGCTACACTCGCTCCTGGCTCGGTATGCAAATCAAGGCTAAGTCCTCGTCCCTCTACAGACAAAACTCCTGGGCATGGTCGGGCTCTTACACATGGCACCAGTCTAGTCACAAATGGGATGATGAGCAGGGCATATAACTCGTGAACATGTAGAACGTTCACCAACTATCCTCATCAAGAAGATCGCTGTTCACATTAACCCCTTAAATCTAATACATGTAAATATATGCTTGTCCTAAGAGTAATACGAGAGGTGAGTGCTGAAACTCCTTTAGGACCTCAAGGGAAGGTTATGCATTTAAATAGAGAGAAGAATGAAATGAGAGTAATGTCGTCAGAGAGAAAGAGTGCAACCGTGAGAAGTGGGGAGAGAGAGCAAGGGATGTTAGAATCTCAAAGGTTCTAGGCAACCTAGTCCAGGAACACACAGCCAACCTCCAGGCAGTGTGCTGTACGACAACATGGGCCCAGCCCAGGCAGGCAACAATGGACTACCAACCCTATCGCGCCTAGCTATAAGGGCAAGGCTGCCAACCAGTCCATACGTCTGGCAACCACCCGGCCGGCAGCGCGGCGTGTTGCTACCCTCTTGCTCTGAAGCCCAACTCACTCTCTCTCTCTGAATTCCCATTATCCTATCTATCAACTTCTCTATTGATACTACATATTAAATGGAAGGTCTCGACATGGCTTAAAACAAAACCCACCACTGGTTAGCACATGACGAGACCTTTGCAGAGATACAAAGAACATAGTTATAAGTTGTCACACTCAATATACATAGCGGCTGACGGTAGCCAGATCACGGGCGGTACAGTGGAGTACCAAGGAGTACAATCAGGTTGCGTTGCCCAGCACTGGGGTGCGTCACAGCCCCCCCAAGATTTTAGATAATCGACCTTAGAAGCATTATCAAAGTCTGACAGGCAACCAACCGACCTGCTACCCTTAGCTGCCACTAATTGCAAAAGGTGCACAACAACTGAAGTGTGAATTATACATAAAACACAATATTGCATGCATCATGCTACAACAATAAAGAGTTACAAAACTAAAAAAAAGAAAGAGTTTTCTCGTTTATTTTATTGTTTTATAATCTTTTTGGACGGCGTTATGATAGCCTAATTTTACTCCTGCTCAACCCACACACCGTGCACGACTATCTTGGATCATCAACCCTTGATAGACAATCTGCTATCACGTTCTCACTCCCGGCAATATGCTGAATGTTGAGATTATACTCTTGGAGCATTAGGGACCACCTGGTCAACCGCATATTCCGATTGTGAAACTGATTTAGGAATTTCAAGGGATGATGGTCCGTATAAATCGTCACTACCGGGCCGTAGGCTGGAACATAAACTTTGAAATGTTTGAGCGACAAAACGATAGCCAGAAGCTCCTTCTCTATAGTCGAGTAATTCCTTTGTGCCGAATTAAACTTGCGAGAAAAGAAGCTCACTGGGTGTTCCAAGCCCTCGGAATCAGTCTGCAGTAACACTGCCCCGGCACCCACACCGCTGGCATCAGTCGCCAGCTGAAAACTCCTGGAGAAGTCTGGGGCCCTCAAATCGTATGTGTACACAGCAGGTGCTTGACTAGGTCGAAAGCCCTCTGACACTCCGCAGCCCAACAGAACTTCACTGACTTCGACAGTAGATCAGTTAACGGTGCTAAGACAGTAGAGTATCCCCGGATGAAGCGCCTATAATAGCCTATCATACCTAGGAACCGCATGACCTGGCGCTTAGTGGTGGGCCTGGGAAACATATTGATAGCCTGTATCTTGCTCAGGGGGGGGCACACCCGGCCTAACCCGACCACAAAGCCAAGATACTGCACAGTAGCCTTTACAAACTCGCACTTCCTCAGGTTCACCACCAGCCCAGCATCGTGCAACTTCCTAAACAGGGTCTCTAAGTGCCTTAGGTGATTTTCAAAATCGTCATCATATACTATCACGTCATCAAGGTAGACCGTGCAGTTAGGGATTTCGTCACAAATATCGTTCATCAGGTTTTGAAACGTGGCAGGTGCGTTCTTAAGCCCATAAGGCATTACGTTACATTGGTAGGTCTTGCCATCTACCACAAAACCACAAACTTGCTTAGCTCGGTCCGACAGGGGTACTTGCCAGTAGCCTTTTACAAGATCAATTTTAGTAAGGTACTTTGCATTCCCTATCTTGTCCACGCTGTCGTCAACTCGAGGCAAAGGGTAAGGGTTGGTGGTGGTCAAGCCATTTAGCCTACGAAAATCTATGCAGAACCGCACCTTGCCGTCAGGTTTTGGCTGCAACGTGACGGGTGATGTCCACTTCACATAACCTTCAGTGATCATCCCTCTCTCAACCATGTACTTTAACTCCTCCCGTAAAGCAGGCAACTTTACCGGGGGCACACGGTAGGGCACTGACTTGAAGGGCACATTATCACCGACGTCCACGTCGTGCGTTACCTGAGTAGTGAGACCTGGGTGTTCGGCGAAAACAGAGGGGTATGACCTGAACAGGCCTAGGACAGCAGCACCCTGGTGCTCAGGCAGGTGACTTACAGCTTGCCTAGCCTCTTGTTCAGTATTCCCCGCCCACTGTTCCGCGGAAATGACACAGTCCCAGCTATCCTCCTCAGCAGCATGACTGTCCCCACCTCCTTCTCCACCCTGGCCGCTGCAGGCCAGCACAGGGACAGTGAGAGGCTCTGAGGGGCGTCTCACATACTCTTTCATGAGGTTAACATGACATAACTGATGTTTTTTTCCTACGGTCAGGTGTTGCAACGAGATAATCAAGGTCGGACAGTTTCTTAGCCACCACATACGGCCCAATGAACTTGGCAGAAAGGGGGTGTCCAGGCAAAGGTAAAAGCAACATTACCTCCTGACCCACCGAAAACTCCCGAAGCTTCACCTTGGCGTCATACTGGTGCTTCATGACCGCCTGTGCATTAACCAAGTTATTACCTGCCGCTGCCATGCAACCTATAAGTCTCTCCCGGCTCTCAAGGACATATTTAAGTACAGACCCCGGCTTCTCTTCGCCCTCCCAGATCTCTTTCACCATACTTAAAGGTCCTCTCACATTATGGCCAAAGACTAGCTGATTTGGACTGAACCCCAGGCTCTCTCCTGGGACTTCACGTGCAGCGAACAGAACATACGGCAGACCCAAATCCCAATCAGTGTCATGTTCTGCACAGTAACAGCGTAGCATACTCTTCAGGGTCGAGTGCCACCGCTCCAAGACTCCCTGACTCTCGGGATGGTAGGCTGACGACACTACAGAACATATACCGTGCAACTGAAGGGTTTGCTTGAACAATTTGGATGTAAAATTGCTCCCCTGGTCTGACTGCACCTCACGTGGAAATCCATAACGGGAACAGAACAATAATAAGTTTTTAACAACTGCCTTTGCCGAGCCGTTTCTCATGGGGTATGCGTCCGGGTATCTCGTAGCCACATCCATGATTGTCAACAGGAATTTATTGCCACTACTAGTAGGCGGGAAAGGGCCAACCAAATCTACTACAACTTTGCTGAACGGAGGCCCGGTGACAGGTATGGGAAACAAAGGTGCCTTCGGGATTGTCTGGTTAGGCTTCCCCGTTGTCTGGCAGGTCGCACACCCAGCCACCCATGCACAGACATCAGCCTTGACCCCAGGCCACCAGAAAAACCTGCCCAATGCCGCCAATGTTTTTGTTACCCCCAAATGACCCGCCACCGGCACATCATGCGCCAGACACAATAAGGACTCTCTATACTTATTTGGAACAACCACCTGGTCTACTACCCTCGCACCGCCCTCCCACTTCGATTTGGGGTCTAAAAATCTGCGGTACAATATCCTGTTGAGCCTAAAGAAATCTCCCGGCTTCGCATCCCCATCTTCCTCCAACTCTATGGCACCATTGCTATAACGAGCTAGGCTAGCGTCTTGCAGCTGCTGCTCACTTATGTCCCCGGGCGTCAATGCATCAAGATGGTTTTGTAATAAGACATTACCCCGGCTAGTAGGCTCTACTGCCTTAGTGGCTCTCGCTACAGCTCTTGCCTCACGCGAAGTCTTACCCAACTCTGCCTTGTTACACACCATCTCTGGGCCAGAGTCAACTCCCGTGTTTATTATAGGTCCAAGTACCGAATCACCGAGAAGTGCAGCAGAATCAATGTCCCTTTTCCTGCCCTTAGCAACCTTCTCCTGATCCTTCCTCCACTGTCCCCGAGGTTGAGTGCTAGGCTGTGCAGGAGCCGCAGAGCGAGATCGGGTTACCACACAGGCCATCTCATCCTGTTGGCACCTCCCAACCCATTCCCGATTCTCACCATCCACGTCGGCCGCCTTCTCGGCAACGACTAAGGGTGGAGTCCCGGAAGTGGGCACCGCAAAGTCGTTGCCGAGAAGAAGGTCGACGCCCTCAACTGGCAAACACTCAACGATCCCTACATCCAGCTCCCTGCACACCTCTCCCACTCTCAACTCCAACCTCACAAGTGGGTATGACCTCGTAGCATTTATACCCTGCACCACAACAACTCTGGCCGCATTTATCGGTTTCCCTGTGAAGTTCCTCAACAAAGTTTGCGAAGCCCCCGTATCCCTCAACAAGTCAACCCTCCGTAGTTCACTCCCCCAGCTCACAAACCCGTGTCCCCGATGGCTACAGAAAGTGTCCCGGACAGGTGTCGAGCCTTCCGTACGCTTCTTTACCGCGTGTGCCTCAGCTGCTGACAACCTACCCCGGGCAGTTGCTGCAGCCTTCAGAGACACACCGATACTGTGAACCAATGACACCGGCTTAGCGGGAGTGTTACTAGGGCACTCACGTGAATAATGGCCTAGCTTCTGACATTTGTAACATTTCACATCCCCAATGGGCTTCTTCCCTTGTGCGGGCGAAGAAGGGGCCTGACCTTTAGTAAACGGGAGAGGCTTGTGTTTGTAGGTGTTATTAGGTGCAATGCTTTTAGTGTGGTTATGTGTGTCATAGGATTTGTTATTATCGAAAACTCTGGTGGGTGGGGTATAGCGCCCCTTCTGCCCTGACTCAGCCCTCTGAGCGGCACCGCAACCACGAATCAATGATAATCTGAGGTCTGCCATCTTGGCAGCCTCCTCTACTGTCTTGGGACATTTTTCCTTAATGTTCAGCGTTAGATCGGTTCCAGTACATTTGTAAAACTGTTCCAGATAGAAAAGTTGCTTAATTTCCTCAGCCGACTCTGCGTGCTCGGACCGAAACCAGTTATTACATGCATCTGTTAAGTCCCGTGCGTGCTCCATAAAACTGACGTCGCTCTTCTTATTCACGCCACGGAACTTCAATCTATAAGTTTCGGGTTGCAGTTCGTAGGCCCGGAGCACAGCCTCCTTCACCAGTCCATACACGACACTCTCGTCCAGTGACAGTGCATCGTAGGCTTTCAAACCCTTACCCACTAGACGTGATGAAACTAATGCTGTCCATTTAACCTCCGGCCAGTCATACTCACGACACTTCTTTTCGAAACGAGCAAAAAACTCAGTAACTGCTGTCTCATCAAATGCGGGTACTAACTTAATTAAATGCGAAAGTGAGTCTGTAACCCGGTGCCCACCACCGAGATGACGCCCCGTGGTCTCTACTCTAGACTTCTCGACATCCATTTCAGCCTGGTACCTGGTTGCATCCTGATTGGCTTGGATTCTAGCAACCTCTATGCGTTCTATACTAGCCTGTTGTATCTGAGTCTCCTGCAGCTTAAACTTAGCTAGTTCTAGCTGAAATAACATCTCAGGAGACAGGCCTGGGGGGGGAGAGCACAAAATGGGGGATCCACACCGAGACGTGTTTACGGGTAAGCCAGCTTGCCATTGAGAACCCTCCTGCTGCATCGTGCTAAGACTCGCTGGCTGAGGGCCCAGCTCAGGGGTAGAGTGGAATGGAGGCTTGGAGGGAACCGCCCAAGACCCCCCTCCACCCACCGCCCCATCGCCATCACCCAACAAACATGCCACCAAATTCTTCTTGGGCCAACTGTCAGGACAGTCCCGCCCCAAAACCGTGGCTAAACAGCGAAGACCGTAACAATCAATAGCCTGCAGGCGCTGTTCGGTCAAAGGTGTCTGCAAAAATGCCCGGGCATCCCTCTCTCCACTTATAACACTCCCCTCCCTAAATATCTGCTGTACTTGCTGGTCACTAGGCTGTATCGTGTTATCCTCCCCCATAAATGATGAGTCATTAGACATAGTGCTGGTTATACAATTGCTGTTCATAAACAAAAAAAAAGTGCTTATTACTAATTGCAGTCTCGACTCACAAAATGTTAAAGATGCTTGAATGACTCTACTCTAGACACCTAACGAAACAATCTGCAAGTCCACCAATACAATAATGACACAATAAAAATTCCTCCAATATGCAAGAAAATTCTAGCCAGCTCTACTAGGTAGCATAGAATAGTTCTCCAAAAAACATGTGATAGGATACTACTGAATCTTGTGCAAGGTCGCCATTTTGTTACGGCTGGATCGGCAATACATATTCGGGATTCTTGATCGTAGGACAGAAATGGCTTAAGTGACAACGACACGCTCGATTCCAGTCCCAAATACTATATGCTCCAGACAACAAAAGCACCAACGCCCTACAGAGTTACCGTCTACGGTAACAAGGTACCTTAACTCGGCGAAAGTGTACAACAGGGGTAGGCTATGAGGCTAAACTCCCTCAGACATTTATAGGTTACGTTATTACTAAAGAAATGGAATACTCAAGAAACTACGTTAATATTAAGCCTCTAATAATGTAGAATAGAAGCAGGCTAAAGGTATGACAGTGAAATGCTAAATGACAAATGTACACGCCTACTTGAAAGCGCGTGCACTACACTAACTGTCCCCTACTAACATGCACTAGCATGTAGCATACAAGATGTTCATGATCCAGTAGATACCTAATAATACACATGGGAGGAACATAAACAGTAGTCACTTATTATAATAATGAATCTATACTTGGAATAACTAAAGGTTGCAGGCAACAGTACTGCGCCGGTAGCCTACTACCGCATAGGCTACTTCGCTTCTCTCACTCTGTCTCCCCTCCGAGTCCGTATGCGCCCTACGCAACAGAACTCCGGACACAGCAGCAAAACGACAGTGCAGTTAATTGATACATGAAAGTATTAATAGTGTTGTCTTGTGTGTGAGTAATGTGTATTGTAAAGTGTTATAGATATATACTTAAAGAGAGCTGCAATGCATAGTAAAATAAAGATATATCCCACTCATCATCCCCATGTGTTCTAGCTAGCAGGCCAAGTCACAGGAACAACGAGTCCCAGCACCGAAAGCGAGAACCCAGGAGAAGACTGTAGAGAACACAAGGACAGATAAATTACGTTACTCTACTATACCGGCACTACGAGCGAGCTGTAGTCTCGGGTGCTACACTCGCTCCTGGCTCGGTATGCAAATCAAGGCTAAGTCCTCGTCCCTCTACAGACAACTCCTGGGCATGGTCGGGCTCTTACACATGGCACCAGTCTAGTCACAAATGGGATGATGAGCAGGGCATATAACTCGTGAACATGTAGAACGTTCACCAACTATCCTCATCAAGAAGATCGCTGTTCACATTAACCCCTTAAATCTAATACAGTAAAAGTCCGTTAATCCGACGACCGATGATTCGAATCTCCCAATAGTCCGAATTTTTCAATTTGAGGCCAAATCCGAATTCACCCGATGGTCCGAATTTCAAGAAGTCCCAAAGTCCCCTTTTTGAGGCATTAGGCCACTCAAATGACACATAATGGAGCACACACATATCATATGTTCATGAATTCACTTTAAAAGTTTACCATTGTCATTGTAGCCTATTATCTACTTCAAAACATCCAGATTAATGGTCAAAGGAAGCTACTGATATAATCGTAAACACCTTCGTCATCTTCTTCTTCCACATCGTCTGCTAGAGAGTTTGTTTTGCTCTTGAACGCATCCTTGGGACGCTCCGATGCGCTACTGGCTTGCACCGCATTTTCTGCAAGCGCATTCAGTCTTGAGCTTGAAAACGCACCTTTCAAGAAGTCCCAAAGTCCCCTTTTTGAGGCATTAGGCCACTCAAATGACACATAATGGAGCACACACATATCATATGTTCATGAATTCACTTTAAAAGTTTACCATTGTCATTGTAGCCTATTATCTACTTCAAAACATTCAGATTAATGGTCAAAGGAAGCTACTGATATAATCGTAAACACCTTCGTCATCTTCTTCTTCCACATCGTCTGCTAGAGAGTTTGTTTTGCTCTTGAACGCATCCTTGGGACGCTCCGATGCGCTACTGGCTTGCACCGCATTTTCTGCAAGCGCATTCAGTCTTGAGCTTGAAAACGCACCTTTCAAGAAGTCCCAAAGTCCCCTTTTTGAGGCATTAGGCCACTCAAATGACACATAATGGAGCACACACATATCATATGTTCATGAATTCACTTTAAAAGTTTACCATTGTCATTGTAGCCTATTATCTACTTCAAAACATTCAGATTAATGGTCAAAGGAAGCTACTGATATAATCGTAAACACCTTCGTCTTCTTCTTCTTCCACATCGTCTGCTAGAGAGTTTGTTTTGCTCTTGAACGCATCCTTGGGACGCTCCGATGCGCTACTGGCTTGCACCGCATTTTCTGCAAGCGCATTCAGTCTTGAGCTTGAAAACGCACCTTTGGACGTATTAGTCTTGAGCTTGAAACGCACCTTTGGATGTTCCGATACGCTACTATTTATAGTTCAGTGATCGGAGCATCCCAAGGGTGCTTTCAAGACAACAATACAAGGGTGCTTTCAATACAATATAACAGAGCACGTCACAAAAGGAAAATCACAAAAGGAAAATTACAAGAACCTCTCAGGGAAGTGCCGTTGTTAAGGCATTACTTCCCGAACCACATCTGATCTTCAAGAGCAAGAAAAACTCGCTAGTAGACGGAAGAAGAAGAAGACGTTTATATCAGCAGATTCCTTTGACCATTAATCTGAATGTTTTGAAGTAGTTAATAGGCTACAATGACAATGGTAAACTTTTGAAGTGATTTCATGAACATATGATATGTGTGTGTGCACCATTGTGTCATTTGGGTGGCCTAATGTCTCAATGTTTTCGTCATACACAGGTTCATAGGGGTAAAGTCCGATAATCCGAAAAATCCACTAATCCGAACGAGAGCCGGTCCGCTGCCCTTCGGATTAACGGAAGTTTACTGTACATGTAAATATATGCTTGTCCTAAGAGTAATACGAGAGGTGAGTGCTGAAACTCCTTTAGGACCTCAAGGGAAGGTTATGCATTTAAATAGAGAGAAGAATGAAATGAGAGTAATGTCGTCAGAGAGAAAGAGTGCAACCGTGAGAAGTGGGGAGAGAGAGCAAGGGATGTTAGAATCTCAAAGGTTCTAGGCAACCTAGTCCAGGAACACACAGCCAACCTCCAGGCAGTGTGCTGTACGACAACATGGGCCCAGCCCAGGCAGGCAACAATGGACTACCAACCCTATCGCGCCTAGCTATAAGGGCAAGGCTGCCAACCAGTCCATACGTCTGGCAACCACCCGGCCGGCAGCGCGGCGTGTTGCTACCCTCTTGCTCTGAAGCCCAACTCACTCTCTCTCTCTGAATTCCCATTATCCTATCTATCAACTTCTCTATTGATACTACATATTAAATGGAAGGTCTCGACATGGCTTAAAACAAAACCCACCACTGGTTAGCACATGACGAGACCTTTGCAGAGATACAAAGAACATAGTTATAAGTTGTCACACTCAATATACATAGCGGCTGACGGTAGCCAGATCACGGGCGGTACAGTGGAGTACCAAGGAGTACAATCAGGTTGCGTTGCCCAGCACTGGGGTGCGTCACAGTATATATATATATATATATATATATATATATATATGTGCATATATATATATACATATATAGTTTGTAAGGCCAGATTGCCTAGTAAGGACCTTGAGGTCTGTGTGGTCTGTGTATCTATGTAGCTATGTAGCCGCGTTACCGAAGGACCAACTGTACATAAGGCTGCGGAAAGATTCTTTAGTGATACCCAAGTCGTGGCCGGGATTCCGGAAAATCTATAAATGCACTGTAGGCGGTAGGCCTAGCTACTGTCTGTACACTTATTAAATTGTACCGGTAATCTGGCTAAAAAGTTACCAGTATACAAAATGAGAACATAGAGGCAGGGTGCAGATCCCACTTTGGACACTAAGTTTGGACTTTGGTTAGGGTAAGTTATTGCAAATCTTCCACTCATAATATAAACTACAATAAAATATGATACCAGTAATACCTACTGTAGCCTATTCTGCCTATAGCCTATACCTTGAAAACAAGAACAAACGGTAAGACTGCGAAAGTATTCGGCAAGAATGTAGTTACCGGGTGTACCGCCCGTCTTGTTTACACTACGCGGACGCTCACCATCATGTTCCCGTCTATTTTGACTGCCTTTGGATACAAAAATACATTACCCTAACCAAACAACCTAACCTAACCTAACCTAACCTAGTATTATAGATTTATAAGTATTTATAGATGATTTATGTTGTATGTCAGTAGTGGTACACCCGGTAACTACATCCATACCAAGTATTCTTCAGTAATAGGCCTACCCAAATCATGGCCGAAAACTCTATAAATTCACTGTAGGGCGGCAGACTTAACCTAGGCTAGGCCAATACAGTACGGTACAGTGTACACTCTTTATTAAATTGTGCCGGTACTCTGGCAGAAAATTTTATAAAAACATAGGCTAGCAGCAGACCTCACTTTGGACACTAAGTTAGGTTAGGTTAGGACTGTCTGTTACGTACCGTTGGTAAGATCCTGTTTAGCGGAAACTGTTTTTCAGATGCCTATTTACTAAGAAACATTGAACAATATCAGGATGGATGTAGTTACCGGGTGTACCACTACCGACACACAACATAAATCATCTATAAATACTTATAATAAAATAAATACTTATAAATCTATAATACTAGGTTAGGCCAAGGTTAGGTTAGGTTGTTTGGTTAGGGTAATGTATTTTTGTATCCAAAGGCAGTCAAAATAGACGGGAACATGATGGTGAGCGTCCGCGTAGTGTAAACAAGACGGGCGGTACACCCGGTGTAAGGGGTCTAAATTGACTAAGCTTGATTTTGGCAATATTTACACCAAGACTTTTACTGTTCACTCACTTTAAGCTCAATAATGACCCAGTCAGTGTTGAGATTAGGTGAAATTTCGGTATTATGTTATTATCTTGATTAAGATATCAGTTGACATATATTAAATTGTAATGACTAAACAAAGAAATAATTAAATAGGCCCAATGGTGTCTCATAGGTACGAGGGTCATTATTCTAACTTTACATATTAAATATAATTGTTTGGTATTGTTATATTAAGTTTAGAAAAGGGGTGTCACAATCGAAGCAATGTTGTTTTGGAATTAGAATGAAATTTACTTGTTTTGGCCATTTAATCACTTCCAGGTGTATACAGTTAATTGCAAAGCATAACTTTAACTTTGTGAATCTAGTATAATGCTGATATTTGGCCTAATAATTGCTTGTACCGGGTTTCTAGTGTGACACCCTGATTCTGAGGCCTTAGCGACAAGTGCCCACCTCAAGGGGGTTTGACAGGTGGAGATTTATGAGTCCTACCTCCAACTTAAAAACTATAGTCTTACCTAGGATATCGTAAGTAATAGTTAACATGTTTGTGCCTGAAATTCGTTTACATTATATAAAAGTAATTCAATTATCCTTTGAAAGTTTTATTAGACTCTACGTAAGTTGAGAAGCTCATTTAATCAAGGTATGGTTATTGTTGTGACAAAGGACGCTGACCCCGAGTCCTACAGAGCCTAGAGCCGAGAGTGCCAGCGTCATTCCCTCCCAGTCGCCAGCCTCGGGCGGACTAAGGGGAAATATTTGGCTTAACTCAGTATAAATTTCCCTTTTGTGTTGTGTTTAGATAAAACCTTCAGTTGAAGGTGAGTTGAAGTGAATTGTGAAGTATTTAAGATAAGTTTTAAAACCATTTTTAAGCCCAGTTTCTTATATGTAACTACGAAATTATACGACATCCTTTGTCTTGGTCAAAGGTGAAATGATTCACTCCGTCTGATAATTAATCATTTAGATTTCAAATTCCATATTATTTGTCCTGCCAACCTTATTAATTATGTATAAGATAATAATGTTAATTGTATTATGTTAGTATAGTATTATCACAGCAATAAGATCCCGTATGTCGAGTTCAACATCATGTATGTAACTTAATGTAAGCCCACATTCCTGAGTCGTGTGTGTGTGTATACACTCCGTTTTCTATTTTAAACCATTTTTCTTTATATATTTTTGAGGGTCAACTAAGTAAATTATATCTATCTCCAACCCTCCGTTTTCTTAGGACCATTTTTCTTTATATATTTTTGAGGGACAACTAAGTAAATTTTATCTGTAACCCAATAATTTACATCCTCCTTTTGTTGTCTCTTAATTGATACATTTGACCACTTTTGTAATGTTGATATGAATTAAGATATAGAATTTTATCAGTTTTATTAATGGTAATGTTAATACCAGGTCCTAGGTCAGGAGCGAAGTCCAGGGAGAAGTACCAGGTGCAGAATCCTGTGTCCACCCCAGTGGACATAACCTAGTGGCTGTACTGAGACAGGATGCTGTTGGTGTTATTGAGCCTTGAGCTAACCTTCATCCCATTGTGAGCTGTTGTACGCCTTATGAACCTAGTGACTGAAGTGTGTGTTTACTAGGGTAGTGGCCTTGGGATCACCTGTTGAAGGGTTTTAGTTAACTTTGATGTGGTGATAAGAAGTAGTTCATTGCGCCAATAATACCGATATATTCCGTGGTTGACTAAAGTAATAATCGTATTGATTTGTGTATCACAGTGAAAAGTGTATTTCTCTTTACAGTGTTTTAATATAGTTAAGAATGTCAAACGGTATATTGTGTTTTTATTTATCCTGTGTCATTTAGACCATTTGCATTCATTCACCTGTATTTCCATGCATGCGACGGCCATTAACACTAGATTAGCGGGCTAGCGGTTTATTTATATGTACCGCCCAGCGGGGTGTTTTTAGCCAAAATAGGGCACTTTCCCCATACAATTCCGTATGTAGCGAGTGAGAGAGGGAGGGAGGAGGTGGGATTCGTGTCAGTAGGTTCGCCGCGGTGGTCTGGAGCAGTCATACGCTCGCTACTCTCCTGCCACCACTTGTCTCTCTCTCTCAGCAACATTACGTGCTGAAATTGCCACACGACCTATGTCGAGCGCCGCCAGATAGTCCAGATTTATTATACTCGACTTATGTTGCGCACCGCTAGTTATGGGTTAAGCTACCAGAGTAATAAGTTGGACCAATCATCAAGTAAGGAAGAAACACAATAATGGAATGAACAGAGAAATAATAAATAAGGCGGGGGTAACAGCAAAGTTCCAGGAACATTAGAAAAGAAAAGCAAAGAATACAAAAACTCCCCCTTACACCGGTAACTACATTCTTGCCACAATATCTTTACCTAGCCTATCCTAACCTAACCTTAACTAGTATATTAGTGGACTATTTATGAATGTAAAATGTAAAAAAATATTGTAACATTATCAAATTATTGAGATATAGCCTGTACTTTAGGGGAGGTGTGGTGGAGTGGTCATGCCACTGGATTGGTAATCCAATGGACCCGGGTTCAAATCCCGATATGTCAATGGGAAGATATTATTGTGATTGAATTTGTGCTGTACCTAGTATCAGTGCATTACCACAAAGCCCACCGAAATGCCAAAAAAATACCCTCATTGTTCCCTGATTAAATAACACTGTATGAATATTCCCATATTCAAAATATGTTACAGGGGGACAATGCCTAGTGAGTTCACTGCTCAATAGGTGGCGTTCTGAGAGTGAGGGTCTGAGTCTGGAGGGTGAGACGGTGAAGCACTTGAGCGAAGCAACCAGCTGCTTCAGAGATGGAGCTCCTTCGAGCCATGATGGATGCTTCACATGTCCACTCCCCAGACTGGAACAAGACCTCACGGGCTTCACCGTGTTGAGCGGTGGAATGTACAGGCTCTCAGCCTATGCCCGAGAGGGAGTAGTTGGAATATAGAAAAAAAAAAAAAAAAAAAAAAAACTCACCTAATTGTAGTATACAGGATTTGAGCCTAAGCTTGTGTTGTCCTGTCTCTCTCTCTCTACATTTATCCAATTTTGCTTTAAAAGTTTGGATATTTCTTGCTTCCACCACCTCCCCATCCAACTTATTCCAACAATCAATGCTTCTATACGGGAAGCTGAACTTTCTTACATCAGACTTATATACAACTTTCCTCAACTTACATTCATGACCCCTGGTTCTTCCCTCGTCCCTCACCACAAAATCTCCCTTGTCGATCTTCTCAAAACCTTTCACACACTTAAACATCATGATCATGTCACCTCTCTCTCTCCTCTCCCTCAGCGTTGGCAGCTTTAGCCTCTCCAATCTCTCCTCATATGGCAGGTCTCTAAGGCTAGCTATCATCTTAGTGGCAACTCTCTGAACTCTTTCAATTTTTTTATATTTTATAAGGTGTGGAGACCACACCACTGCTGCATACTCCAGTCTTGGTCGTATTATTGTCCCTATTATTTTTGCTAACATCTCTTCATCTAAATAATTCAGAGCTATTCTCATGTTAGTCAACACTGCATAGGTTTCACCAGTTATTTTATTTATATGCTGTTCAGGTGACAAGCTGTCTGCCATAACTACCCCTAGGTCTTTTGCTTTCCCAGCTTTACTAATTATTTCATCTCCTATTTTATATCCCCAAGAAGGTCCATATTTACTTTTTCCCATCTCAAGAACCTGACACTTACTCGTGTTGAATTCCATTTTCCAAGTTTGACTCCACTCATATAATTTATCTAGGTCTCTCTGTAATTCTTCACAACTACTCCTACTTGAAATATGCTTCATTAATTTTGCATCATCAGCAAACATAGGTATATATGAGCCTATTCCCATTTGAAGGTCGTTGATGAAAACCAAATACATGATTGGGGCCAACACCGATCCTTGAGGCACTCCGTTTTTTACCCTTTTCCACGAGGAGAACTTTCCTTTTATTACTGTTCGCATTTCCCTCCCAATTAAATAGTTTTCCATCCACTTCAATAATACTCCCTCAGCCCGCCCCACAGTCCTGAGCTTCCACAACAATCTCTTATAAGGCACCTTATCAAATGCCTTCTTGAAATCTAAGTAAATACAATCTACCCACCCCTCCCTCCCTTGTACAAATGTCAATTACCCTATCATAGTAACTCAACAAATTTGTGGTACACGAATGACCTTTTCTGAACCCGAACTGCTTACTTGAAATTATTTCCCTCTCCTCCAACATACCACCCATCTTTTTCTAATAATCTTTTCACAAAGCTTGCATATGACACTCATTAAGGATACCGGTTGATAATTTAGCGGGTCTTCTTTATTTCCACTTTTATATATTGGAGTTATATTTGCTTGTTTCCATTGTAAGGGAAGTTCCCCCTTGTTTAATGAGTGTTGAACAATATTAAAAATAGGTCTCACTAGTTGTTCAGAACATTCTCTTAATACCCATCCAGCAATGTTATCTGGGCCCATAGATTTTCTCACGTCCAATTCTTCCAACAATGATTTTAGTTCATCCTTGTTGACTTCTATCGACTCTAGTCCCTGTATCTCGTTCAATTCCACCACAGGTTCTACATAGTCATCCTCCTCCACAAACACGGATGTTAATGTATCATTCATAATCTCACACATCACTTGAAAGAAACATATCCACAAAATTGAGAGGGTACAGAGAGCAGCTATGAGGATGATCCCAGGTTTGGAAAATTTGGAGTACCAAGAGAGGCTCGAGAGATTGAATCTACCTACACTGGAACAGAGAAGGAAACGAGGACAGCAAATTCAGATATATAAATGTGTTAGAGGTATTGACAAAATCGACCAAGAAAACTTCATAGAGAGGGATGGAGGTGAGAGGACAAGAGGTCACAGCTACAAACTAAAAGTGCTAAATAGTAAATCTGATCTGAAAAGTAAAACATTTCCTACCAACTCGATTAGTGGGTGGAACAAATTGCCAGCCGAAGTAGTGTCTGCACCATCAGTGCATAGTTTCAAAGCACGGTATGACAAACATATCTTAGGAGGCGGGAATTAACGAGCATGCTCACTCCCGCAAATACAACTAGTGTAAGTACAACTAGTGTAAGTACATACCCACTGTGTCTTCATATAATTGACCCTCTACCCTAAGCTTTGTTATTTTGTCCTTTATTTTTGTTTTGCCGTTGATATAACTATAGCACAGTTTGGGTTCTTTATTACATTTGTTTACTATATCTTTTTCAAAGTTCTTTTTCTCCTCTCTTATAGTCTTGACATAGTTGTTTCTAACATTCTTATACTCATTCCCTATTTCCTCAGTGTGTCTCCTCACTTTATTTTTTGTTCTGGGCAATGTGACATCGCATGTTAAACCACTCTTTCTCCTTAGCCAGCTTTCTATCCTTAAATGTTGGTACATATTTATCTACCCCCTCCCTGTAAGTATCTAGTAACATGGTGTATTTTACCTGATTATTCTGTTCTTGCTCAATAAATGACCAATCTATATTTGCAAAGTATCCTCGTAATGATTCATAATCCGCCTTACTATAATTTAGTCTATATTCCCTATGTTCCTCCTCTCTGCCTTCCAGAAATTCCACTGTCAATTCAAATTCAATCACAGCATGATCGCTTTTTCCCATGGGACTCAATATGTTAGGTTCTTTATTTCTTGGGGGTCTTTGGTGAATAATAAGACAAATCTTAATGGTTCATCACCTCCTCTAAATCTTCTATTTTCCGTAACATATTGTGTTAGTAGATACCCCATTGTTAGTTCAAGAAATTTGCTACCCCTAGTATTTTCATTTGAACCCGCATCCAAACATTCCCAATCCACCTCCCTGCAATTAAAGTCCCCTGCAAGAATAAGCCTATTTTTCCTTTTACAAATAATTTCTAACATTCGCAAGGTTTCCAAAATTAATTCATTATATTCATCGTTGCTCCAAGATTTAGTCTTAAGAGGTAAATACATTGATACAATGTCCAATTTTGACCTATCATTTATCCTCAATTTCAACTGCTACCACTTCAGCAATGCTATCACCAAGTTTTAATTCTTTAGCAGTAATTTTATTATCTACCATGATCAACACTCCTCCTCCTGGCTTTCCTAACTTGTCTCTTCTCCATGTACTGTATCCCGCACAACTAATTATATTCGTGTCTACCTCCTGGTTAAGCTTAGTTTCAGTCAAACATACTACCCCGGGCCTCTCTCTCTTTACATATTCGTCAAACTCAATCTCTTTGGAAATTAACCCATCAATATTTGTATAGGCCTACATGAACTTAGCGTTACCAGTATTTTCCCTATTTTTCTCGTCCCTGCCCGTTCCTTTCTTTTTTGTACGTACCCCTCCCAATTTATTTCCTAGCTTGTCTCCTCTTCTCTTGTCTCCACCTGGACTGTTTCTCGCTCCGTTTCCACCTCCCCTCCCTTTGCCTCCACTTGGACTGTTTCTCTTTCTATTTCCACCTCCCCTTTCTCTGCCTTCTCCTCCGTCACCCTCACCATCTCCCTTTCCCTCCCTACCTTGTCCCTTCGCTTTATATACCATTTCTTGACTTTTCCCTCCCACACTCTCCAGAAAAACTTCTTTTCATCTTCTTTCGTCCTTTCTCCATTCTTTTCATTTGCCTCGGTTTGCAATTCCTTTCTTATGTTTCGATCCTCAATACTCATGTCTTTTCTAATTGTAATTTTCTTAAACTTGCTGGTCAAGTTAAGTCTCCATGTTACGTTCATTATTGCATCCACTGTTACCCTAGACCTAAACTGCACTCTCATTGGCCTTGTGTTTCCCTTACTATATTAACCCATTCTCCTAACTTCTTCAATATAATTTCTCCAGTTGTTTCCTTCTTCATCGACATGCTTGATTAATGTTTTTACCTTGTTAATTTCTTCCTTATCCCTAGCTTTCCTCTCAATAATGTGCTCCTCTATATCCCCAAATACAATAATACACTTATTTCTATCTATTGTTTCACGCAGGACCTGTTCGTTTCTCCTCATAGCTTTTACTACCACTGATTCTAGATCATTATTTTCCCTTTCTGATTGTTTCTTTTGTTCCTACATGATTTCCTTCATTGCCACTTCTTTCACTCTTCCTCCTTCGTCATTAACCCATTTATTGTGTTTCTCCATAATCTCCTCCACATGTGTTTTCATTTCCTTGGTTTGCCCTTTGTATTCTTCAAGTTGTAATCTTAAAGCTTCATTTTCGTCCCAGAGTAGCCCCATATGAGTTTGAATTTCTTTTAGGCTAGCCCGACTCAAATCTTGTCCAGGCTCGATGTCTGCAGCCTGAGCACCACATATATTGAACATAGAGCCTCAATCTGTGAACTAACACTCACCTTCCACTCCTGCATATCCTCCTTCCACCTTTTAATCTCATTCAGCTCACGTACAATTTTCCCTAGAATGCCCCCGCTCTCACCGACTTCAAATCCATCAAAGTCAGCCATATTTGTTCAACCTTAGATGAAATAAATCAAGATGTCCCTGTACTTAATTTTAATTCGCCTGAAATTCCCTCACTTAAGATCCACACCAGACATGTCAAAACTATTTTGCAGAATCTCTCAGTAGATAAGGCTCCTGGTCCAGATGAAATTCCTCCAATAGTACTTAAGAATTGCTCCTTGGTGCTCGCTCCTGTATTGGCAAAATTTTTCCGTCTATGTACTCATACCTCATGCTTCCCAGTACCCTGGAAAGAAGCAAACATCCATCCAGTCCCTAAAAAAGGTGCCTCTTCAGATCCATCAAACTACAGACCAATAGCTATAACTTCCACTCTTGGTAAAGTCTTTGAAATTATATTAAATAATCACATAATTAAGCATCTTGAGAATAATAAATTAATCAGTGATAGGCAATATGGTTTTAGACGATGTCGATCAACTGCAGACATTCTTTGCCTTCTTACGCATCAAATCAACCAAGCTACAGACCAACATGGTGAAACACATACAATAGCACTGGATATATATCAAAGGCATTTGATAGAGTCTGGCATCAATCCTTATTGTCGAAGATGTCACACTACGGCCTTGCATCATTAGTTCCACTAATTTCTTCTTATCTTCATAACAGAAAAATATGTGTAATGGTAGATGGCCTTTATTCTCAATTTCACTCAATAAATGCTGGTGTTCCCCAGGGATCAGTTTTGGCCCTAACTCTGTTCCTCATTCATATCAATGATCTCATATCTACCACTCATAATCCAATACATTCCTACACAGATGACTCAACACTCCACAGTTCCTTCACATTTACCAATTCTTTCACCCAACCCGATCTTATAAATTCAAAAATAAGCACTGCAATTTCTCTGAACCAGGACCTTTCTAGAATTGAAGAATGGGGACAAAAGAATCTAGTTTCCTTTAATGTACAGAAAACCAAGTACATTCAATTTTCTAACCGACAGAATCTCACTGACTCCCATATATTTTTTAATGATGTAAATATTCCCACTTCCCCTAGTATTGACATTCTCGGTGTAACATTAACTACTAACTTGAGCTGGACACATTATGTTAGAAGCATTGCTAAGAATGCCTCTAAAAAACTGGGACTCCTGTACAGAGTTCGAGAATTCTTCACTGACGAGCAGTTGGCCGTAATATATAAAAGACGTGCGTTCTCAGATGGATTACTGTTCACCTCTGTGGAGTGGAAGTGGAGTGGTTGCATTGAGGCAGTTGGACAAAATTCAAAACAAAGCTATTAGATTAATCAATAACCCTGCAATCACACAGGACGTTCCTACATTATCCATACGAAGAAACATTGCATCCCTTGCATTATTCTACAGATATTTTCACAGCACTTGTTCCGAGGAACTTGCTTCAATTGTGCCGCCTCTCCACATCTTTCCCCTTAGAACTAGGGCAGCTGAGAGCGCCCATGAATTTACACTTTCTCCTCCACAATGCAGAACTTCTGCTTATCAAAATTCATTTATCCCTAGAACTACTACTCTTTGGAATTCACTTCCCTCAAATTGCTTTCCACAAACTTACAATCTACAAATGTTTAAATCCAGTTGTTACAAACATTTTATGAATGGAGGATGCCTTTAGGCACATGGACCTTTTTGTTTTATCTGTGTTTTTCCTTCCTCCGTTCATTGTCTCTTAAAAAAAAAAAAAAAAAAACATCCACTCGCATTCACTATCGCTTGAATTATTCTTATCACTCGAAATATCCTCAATTGATTTTAATCTCAAATTATTTTAATACTGCATTTTAATACAGGACAACACAAAATATCCTTAGGGTAAGACGGGGTAATTTCGCCGAAAATCGCGTATTTTGACGAATAGACACTGCCACAAATGGAATTTTTAAATTTTTATATTTTTTATCTATACATTCAGCCTTTCTGCTATAGATGCCCAAAAAACGAAAAAAAAACATATAATGTTTTGGTCATGCTGCCGAATTGTTGAAAAAAGTCACTCTCTCGGTGAAATTACCCCGCCCGGCGGGGTAATTTTGCCGCGACCTATTTTACGCATCATCTAGCTAGTAAACTAGATAACATTATATGATTAATGGCCAGACAAAACACTAGCGTGCAGGTAAAAGCAATGAAAACATTCACAAACCCAAACTGTCACTAAACATGCCATTAGAAAAACGTTGCACGCACACACACAACTGAACAGGGCGGGCAGAGATGCATGTGTGTCACATGTGTAGGCCTAGGCGCCACTGTCTAGTGCGGGTGTGGATGTGTCTAGTGCGGGTGTGGAGTTGTGGACATGTAGTGCGGGTGTGGATGTGTCTAGTGCGGTTGTGGACGTATTTATTAGGCCTACGGGTGTGGAAGTATTTAGTGCGGGTGTGGACGTGTCTCGTGTGGGTGCGGCTTGTAGGTTGCTAGTACAAAGTACCAGACAGCAGCTGACGGCTACTGCCAACACTGTGTCACACGCAAACATACAAACAAACAAACACACATACAAACCACCCAAACACCCCCGACCATACCGTCAGATGCGCCGCTAGCCCCAGCTCCAGGCCCTGCGAAACTGCAACAAAACCTAAACCAAACTAGATCTACAACCTAAGCCAAACTAGCTATTCAATCTAAACCAAACTTGCTCTACAACCTAAACCAAAACTGCTCTACAACCTAAGCCAAACTGCAGCCAAATCCATGCAATAGTTTCGGAGATATCGGCGTTTGAATGCAAATTATTAGAGCCGCGGCAAAATTACCCCGTCTTACCCTATACTCAAGTTTAGGTGAGTTTATTTGACGAGCGCTGTAAACAGCTTGCTAGATCAGCTGATTTTCGGGAGTGTGGGTGCAGAGATGTTGTCTCGTCGGTGGTTCGTGTGTTTGTACAGGTCCACCCGCTACACAGGATTATATCCGTAACGTTTCATAGGTTTGAGCTTATATACCGGTACCGTACCTAAAAAATAATGGTAAGGATGTAGTATTCGGGCGTAGGCTACCGCGACTGAGTACCGCCTGCCAGGCCGTGCCTTGTTTACACTACTTGCATGTTCGCATCTATTTTGACTGTCATGGGATACAATAATAGGTTGAGGAACTAGGCTAGATGAGAATTTCAACAAGTCCTGGGGAGGGGCAAGGCCGTGAGGGCTCCTCAATAAATCCTATAGGCGGCCCCTATAATCCCATGGCATGACGGCAAGCTGTTATTGTCATAGGTTAGGCCTACAGGCTATAGCCTAGCTAACCTTATTTTTTACTGGCTTTAACCTCAAATCTTCCTTGATCTTTATTAGCCTATCATAGCCCCACTAGTGGGGGGCAGTCCTAAGATTGTTGGATAATGGGTTATCCTAAGCCTAATATGCCTAGCTTCAGCCTAGGCTACTCATTTCTGCTTCAAATCATCATAGGCCTAGGCTAATACAAGTAGGCCTAGGCCTATACAACACTAGGCCTAGGCCTATCTGAAAAATAATATGCTAGGCTACTTACAAAATCGCTGTTTGGTGCTTGCTAAAAGTGAGGTTTACCCAAAGCATCACCTTGAACTTAGGCCTATACCTTATATATAATGAGTTCCCCAAAATTAATATGCACGATTTTAGAATTTGTAGGGCACTCGCAAATTTACATATGAAGTCAATGTTATATTCCAGCCCCTTAATTCACTCTATTTTCCACAAAACTATCGGTAAATAACAGCTAAACACATTGCCAAGTGTTCCACAAATGACCATAATTTACTGGCGCGAAATTAATGACGTCATCCAAGGAACACGATATTATCGAAACATGGCAAAATACCTTTTCGTTGCATCCATTGATCCTGTCATATATATACCCCTCAAAAAGCAGTAATTCATCATAAAATCGTACTAATTTATAGCTTACCGAATTCGTCAAGGTCTTGCGCTTTGTGTCAAACACATAAAATTTATATTCATTCACTATTTTTAAAATTGATCCACCCGATGGAACAACACATATTTTGGCACGGGGTCTCGCTGGATAATTTCTCGTCAGAAAACTAACGTTCAAGCTTAGCATAAATTAATATTTTACATTATTCATTTCAGTCAATATATTAAACATATAGAGTTTAGTTAATATATACATAGTTTTAGATAAATAGCCTATATATTATTATCCTTAAATTTACATATTATTGAACATTCGAGTGTCAATAAATTAGTTGTGTTCGTTTGACTCATCCTTCGGCGCAATATTACATTGGAGCGTAGGGGGACATTGGTGCCGAAGTCACGGTCACCTCATCCGAACTCAGTTGCAATTTCACAGTGTAAGTTGTAAACAAATAGTCCTGCGACTCCAAGCTCTGGATTTATCCGTATATATTTACATTAGGAGCTGCATTTGGACTTCAATTCAGGTGATATATAATAGTTCTAAGATCATAGCAAGTGTAGAGTACAATGTAGGGCAAAACAACTAGGCCTATCGTTTGATGAGTTTAACCCTTATTTAGCGGGCGGGAGGGTATATTTGACCGTACCGCCCAGCGGGGGGTTTTACCATAAATGGGGTTGTTTCCGTGCTCTTTTTCATGCATAAACAAGACCCAGAGCGTAATACAAATATGTATCCCTGAAAGGGCGTAAATTGAGCTTTCCAATGACACCCGAACCATCCTTCTACGATCACTGGTTGTCTTGCAACGATCGTGCAACCGAAGGGCAAAATCGCTAAAATACGGTAATTTTCTTACATTATTACGTGTATAGCGAGTGAGAGAGGGTGGAGGAGGGTGCAATAAATCTCAGTAGGTCCACGGCGGCCGTGGCGAGCAGTCATGAGGTAATCTATGCTCCTCCCACCGCTCCGCTCTCTCTCAAGAGCACATTATGTGGTCAAAATTGCACTCGACATATGTCGTGACCCGCCACATAGTCCATATTTATTTCACTCGACATATGCCGGGCGCCGCCAGTTAAGGGTTAATGGCACTGACAGCAGCTAATTTCAGATTTCAGGATCAATATTTTTTCAGATGTTAGTGTTTGGGATCACAAAGAAAATGGGCGAATTTTGGCACACTGCCCCGGACCCCCCATGAATTATTGAAATCGTCATCTATGTTGCCAACAGAGGGTAAATATCGATTAGGCCTATACTGCATAAAGAAGGCATTTGTAAACAGTGAGGATGTCCGAAAGAGCTCCGAGATTGATTAGAATGGGCGTTTTTTCTATTAATATCGGGTTTTATAAATGTGATCAAAATTATTCTCCCACAGTGAATTATACACGAGTAGCCTACAGTATAAAGATTCCATAGACCTACATTCAGTGTGCCAAAATTCGCCCATTTTCTTCGTGATCCCGAATTAGCATCTGAACAAAAAATTATCCAGAATTTGGTCCTGGCTAAATTCGAGTCCTGACTCCTGAGCTACATACGGACATTAAACTCATCAAACGATAGTGGTTTGCCTTAACAATGTACTCTACACTTGCTATGATCTTATAACTATTATATATCACCTGAATTGAAGTCCAAATGCAGCTCCTAAAGTAATTATATGCAATATTCCACGCGAGTCAAGAGCAACTTGGTTTGTTTACAAACTTATAATCCCAACTGAGTCCGATAAGGCCTACAATGACTTAGGCTTAGAGGTACGCTTACCTCCGTTGTTATATCGCGCCGAAGGCTTAGTCAAGTCAAGACGAACACAACTAATTTAATTGGCACTCGAATGCTCAATATTATGTAGATAAAAGGATAATAATAGGTATTTATCAAAACTATGTATATATTAACTAAACTACTCTATGTGTTTAATATATTGACTGAAATGAATAATGTAAAATATTAATTTAAGCTTGAATGTTAGTTTTCTGACGAAACATCACAACTGAACCAGTTGACTTACAGAGCTCTACTCAATGCCAAAATACAGATTGAAAACCGCACTACGATTATAGATGAGTGGGAAAGTTCTAGCAGTGAAAATAAACATAAATATGGTAGCCTAGGCCTAGACGTTTTCCGGCCATATCGCCCGGGTAGGGGCGACCGTCATTGGCTGAGACAGCCCGGGTAGGAAGGGTTAAATAGTCAATTTCTTTCCGCTTTCACTAATGAAAATTTGTCACAGTTTCCAGAAGTCCGTAAGGTATACAGCGATAGTATAGAAAATAGGTTAAGTACGGTTACTATAAGTAGAAATGATGTGCTTAACCCGCTGAGTGCCAGGGACGTATATACGTCCTAGGGTGTTGTCACGCCCAGTGCCAGGGACGTATATATACGTCCTCGCCAAAAAAAAAAATGTAGCAGCGAAACGACTGCACCTATGGCTTTCATATTTTTACCACATGTACCTTACCCTTTTGGCTACCCACCAAAAAAATCCCAAATTCCTCCTCCTATCCACTCGCTGACTGTCGGTCCCGTCAGAAGGAAAAAAAAGGAAAATCTGTGGCGGCGAAACGACTGCACCAATCGGTTCCATATTTGTGTGACAAGTCCCTTACCCTTCTGCCTTCCCCCCACCACACCCCCAACTGCCTCCCACCACCCACTTCCAGCGTATCCGTACGAAGATAAGGAAAAAAAGGAAAATCCGTGGTGGCGAAACTACCTTACCAATCGGCTTCATATTTGTAACATGAGTCAATTCCACTTCTACCTTCCCCCCACCATCCCCCAAACCACCCTCCCACCCATACATTCCGATACCATAAAAGTCTCTGTAGTCTAAAGGGTCTTTTCAGCTACTTTCGGGACCATCGGGGACCTGATTTCTGGCAAAAATGGACAAGGGGAGTGTTTTTTTTACCATTATCCTTCCTTTCTCTCCCAACTTGATAGATTTAGCCAATACAAAAATAAAACTCTGGCACTGGCAGAAGCACACCATCAAAATTGGCTGGCACTCAGCGGGTTAAGGAAATTGACAGACTGAAACCTCATAAATCGCCTGCTAGAGTATTAATGGGAGATTTCCACCTGGAGGATTTTTTTCTGGACCGCTTTCTCTCTCATGTTTAATTTAACCCCATTGCTTTTGAGATTTTAAGATGTTCGCCCCATTAGTTTAGCGATTTTAAGAACTTTCACCCCATATTAAGACCTTTTGTGCCATTCAGGTGTGTCGATTTTATCCTGGTGAGCGATAGCGAGCCTTTAATTTAAGAACAACCGGCCTTTGGCCGGGCAATTTTTCTACCGAAAAATTTACAAATTTATCTTGACAGGGACTCAAGGGAGTGTAATTTTAAGCTTGATAGAAGTCTAGGAAACACACTAAAAACCTCCCCTTAACCCGGGAGCTGCGGGGAGACTCTTAAGAGTTCCCCCGGCGCACTGCGGGGAGACTCTTAAGAGTCAGAGAAAACAAAAATCAACTTTTGACATCGAAAAAAATATATATTTTTATATTTTTTTTTTTATTTTTTTTTTATTTTTGGCCCCTGGGCCATGCAAAATCTCAGTCCTCTACCTCCCCTCCTTCCCCACTTTCCTCCTCTCCTTCAGTTATCACCTATTTTCCCTGTTATTCCCTTATTCTGAGGTATATTTTCGTGCTAACATTAGAAATCCGATTGGAGGGTGTGGTCATCACTGATAGCAAGCGAGTGCAAGAGAGAGAGAGAGAGTATCGATCGACTGTGTCTCAGTGGCCTTGGGGGAAATTGGCGGGAAAGCAGATTGCCTCACCCATACATTATACAACTCGCGGGCTATATCTCCGATTTTGACCATCCAAACGCTGTTTTCACTCGTTTTATTGTTGTTTCAGGTTAATACCTTTATAATCAACCCATAATAGGCGCATATGGATAAGTATTAATGCTATTAATGGCACAATGAATATTTTAGTGACGGAAACACCTCAAATACGTCAGCACAGGGGGGCGTTTCCAATTACCCCCATGCGCACTTCAGAGGTTAAGGGGAGGTATTTAGTTTGTTCCCTACATTTTCATCTAGCTTAAAATTACACCCCCTAGACCCCCTTTCAAGATAAATTTGTACATTTTTCGGTAGAAAAATTTCCCGGCCGGAGGCTGATTGTTCTTAACCTTTAAAAAGCGGCACACCACATAAGTCGAGTTGAAAAAACTGGCAAAAAACGGGTGAAAAAAGGGTGGAAATCGAGTGAAAATGGGTGGGATAGTAATGATCCATACGTCCGACATCTGTGGCCTCCCGGCCCACACTAACTCCAGTTCCCCCACCGCGCGGGAGGATGACAGTGTAACCAATAGTTCGCTAAAAGTGAGCAAGGTAGCAAAATCAGCTAAACTTCCATCTTCGAGGTAACACTGTCAGTGCTCCACGAGTGCTACGTAGCTGTATGTGGCGTCATTGTGTAGCGATTTCCACCTAGTTTTCGGCGCAATACAGTTCCTTTCATACTGATGGTTGATATAGCAGTCAGAATGGCCTGAAAAGGCCCAAAACGGCCACAGAGGACCCGCTACAACAAGGGTTAAATTACAGGCTCGCTTTCGCTCGCCAGGAAAAAATTGACACCTTAATGGCACGAAAGGTCTTAAAATTGACAGAAATGGGGCAAAATGTCTTAAAATGTCAAAACTACTAGGGCGAACGTCTTAAAATCTCAAAAGCAATGGGGCTAGACATGAGGGAGAAAGGGGTCAAGAAAAAAATCCCTCAAGAGGAGATCTCCCCTTAACCCTCTAGCCCCGGCTATGTATTATATATATATTCCTCGAAACCCGGGTGTTTTGGCCGAAAAACGTCTAGGCTAGGCTACCGTATATTCGTTAATCAGACTGCTTCCCGCATTCCCGCGCATCCCCAAGCGTAGCTGTGTTATTTACCTGTAGAATGGCATTAAGTAGAGCTCTCTAAGTCAACTGGTTGAGCTGTGATGATGATTTCATTGGAGATAACTTTATGGCCAAAACAGCCACTTTACACCACTTTTCGATACTTAACAACAACATACAGGCACACACGAACAAGCGACGCTCTCCTTCTTGTGGCCGGAGATGCGGGGCGTCGGTCCAGCCGGCTGTTGTTTACATGCGTCGGACCGACGCCTCGCACACGAAGCTCACAGGCTTTCAACCACTGGGCGTTCAAGAGGCCTTCCGGGCAGCTGTTATATGCTTTTTTATGGGCGTTCAAGAGGCCTTCCGTGGTGAGAGGGTTAAAAGAATGCAGAGATGAGTTAAGTTACCCATTAACATTTCTATTTAACAAGTCATTAGAAACAGGTATAGATCCAGAAGCTTGGAAGCTTGCAAATGTAGTTCCGATCTTCAAAAAGGGTGATAAATCAATAGCATCCAATTACCGTCCCATTAGTCTCACTTCAATCATAGGCAAGCTACTGGAGTCAATTATTGCTAGGAAAATGAGAAACCACTTAGAAACATTTAACTTAATCAATTCTTCTCAGCATGGATTCACTCAGGGACAGTCTTGCCTTACTAATTTGCTTAGTTTTTCTCAGAGGTATATGAAGCAGTAGATAATGACAAGTCATATGATATATATTTAGATTTCAGTAAAGCTTTCGACAGAGTCCCTCATGAGAGATTAATGAGAAACGTTGAGGCACATGGAATAGGTGGGGCATTGTTAGGATAGATTAGGTCATGGCTAATTGGTAGGAAGCAGAGAGTCAGCATAAATGGTACCGTACCAAGTCAGAATGGGGAGCAGTCAAAAGTGGTGTCCCCCAGGGATCTGTATTAGGTCCTCTGTTGTTTATTATAGATTTTAGGAGTATAGTTGGTTGTTGGAAGGAACATACTAATTGATATTGGTTCAGGGGTAATTTATCGAGAGGACTTCCCTAGTGGTTAAGGCCCCATTAATTGCTCTTTCCATTCACATATGCATAGCCTACGTGAGTTGCAGTTGGGATGTGTGTACATGCTTAGATTGATATGCAGGATTCGAAGTTGCATAATAAATCGTAGGCAGTGTCCATCATTCTTTAACTGTCTCGTGGTGCGATGCATAAGGTGTTGATTTTCGGTGTGAGCATCCTGGATTCGAATCCACGGACTGCCACATGTGTTTGTAAATTTCATTAATCGATTTTAGGAGTATAGTTGGTTGTTGGAAGGAACATAATAATTGATATTGGTTCAGGGGTAATTTATCGAGAGGACTTCCCTAGTGGTTAAGGCCCCATTAATTGCTCTTTCCATTCACATATGCATAGCCTACGTGAGTTGCAGTTGGGATGTGTGTACATGCTTAGATTGATATGCAGGATTCGAAGTTGCATAATAAATCGTAGGCAGTGTCCACCATTCTTTAACTGTCTTCGTGGTGCGATGCATAAGGTGTTGATTTTCGGTGTGAGCATCCTGGATTCGAATCCACGGACTGCCACATGTGTTTGTAAATTTCATTAATCGATTTTAGGAGTATAGTTGGTTGTTGGAAGGAACATAATAATACATAAATGACCTTGATTTAGGTATAACTAGTAGGATAAGTACATTTGCAGATGATACCAAAATGGGGAGAAAAATTGATTCAGATAGAGATATAGAGTGTCTGCAAAGGGATCTAGATACATTACACGAATGGTCAGTAAATTGGCAGATGAAGTTTAACATTGACAAATGCAAGGTATTAACACCTTAAGAGCGGCCTATGCGGTTTATTTATATGTACCGCCCAGCGGGGTGTTTTTAGCCAAAATAGGGCTGTTTACGTGATCATTTTCATGCCTAAATAAGACCCAGAACGTAAAACAAGTATCTATCCCTGAAAGGGCATAAACAGAGCTTTCGAATGACACCATAACGATCCTTTTATGATGGCTAGTTTTCTTGCAATAACCGTGCAACGCGAGTGCAAAAAGCATGTAATTAGGCACTTTTCCCCATACAATTCCGTATATAGCGAGTGAGAGAGGGAGGTGGGATTCGTGTCAGTAGGTTTCGCCGCGGTGGTCTGGAGCAGTCATACGCTCGCTACTCTCCTGCCACCACTTGTCTCTCTCTCTCTCAGCAACATTACGTGCTGAAATTGCCACTCGACCTATGTCGAGCACCGCCACATAGTCCAGCTTTATTTAACTCGACTATGTTGCTCGCCGCTAATTAAGGGTTAAAGATAGGGAAGATGCATACAAACGTTAAATATAAACTAGCTAATATGGAATTAGAAAACTCAGACTATGAGAAAGATTTAGGTGTGCTTGTTAGCAATGATTTGAAGCCTAGAAACAATGTATAAGCGTTCGTAACAAGGCAAACAGGATTCTCGGGTTCATATCTAGGAGTGTGAGTAACAGAACTGCTTATGTTATCTTAAAACTTTACTTGTCATTAGTGAGACCCCATATGGATTATGCTGTTCAATTTTGGTGTCCTTATTACAGAATGGACATAGATTCATTATTTTTACACCCGCTTAATCTTACACCCGGTTAATTTAACATCAGCGGTGTATATGTTTCACACGTGTATTATAATGTGCACTGTGTAATTTGCGTCTTGATATTCAAACCGTTTCTATTTATCAATACTAATTAGTATCCCCCACCCCCGTATTTGCCTCGTGAACGGTAAGGTTAATGTGCGAGAGCGGTATCGTCCCAAGATGAAGTGATATATTGGTAATTATAGGGAATAGGCTCGCACCCTTATTTTTTGTTTTTTCCTCCAGATTTTGAGAAATGAGTGTAGGCCCTATTCATGGTCTTAGTTATAATGCCAATGTTGGATACACAATGGGTTGAGGGGGGGGCAAAGCCCCCCCCTCCCCCCCCCCCCCATGAATTATTGAAATTGTCATCTATGTTGCCAGCAGGGGGTAAATATTGATTATACTGCATAAAGAAGGCGTTTGTAAACAGTGACTGTCCGAAAGAGCTCTGAGATTTATTAGAATGTGCGTTTTTTCGGTCAATATTAAGGAGACGGACCACAGCTATTTTCAATGATTGTATTTTTGTGGATTTGTTATTTATAAGATTTATAAGGTTTTCTATAGGCCTATTACAATTTGTTCATGCAAATTTAGGAAAATATCCAGGAACCTGGCCAACTTTTATTTTGTGAGTTTTTTTTGGGGGGTTTTTAGCTAGTTTTCATCATTATACAGTGGTTGTCATTAACCCTTCGTTCCCGGAAGGGCTCTTGAACGCCCATAAAAAAGCATACCCGAGCTGCCCGGAAGGGCTCTTGAACGCCCAGTGGTTGAAAGCCTGTGAGCTTGGTGTGCGAGGCGTCGGTCAGACGTATGTAAACAACAGCCGGCTGGACCGACGCCCCGCATCTCCGGCCACAAGAAGGAGTGCGTCGCTTGTTCGTGTGTGCCTGTATGTTGTTGTTAAGTATCGAAAAGTAGTGTAAAGTGGCTGTTTTTGCCATAAAGTTATCTCCATTGAAATCATCATCACAACTGAACCAGTTGACTTAGAGAGCTCTACTTAACGCCATTCTACAGGTAAGAAACACATCTACTGTACGCTTGGGGATGCGCGGGAATGCGGAAGCAGTCAGAATAACAAAGATACGGTAGCCTAGGCGTAGATGTTTTTCGGCCAAAACCCCCGGGTTTCGGGGAATATATATATAATACATAGCCGGGGCTGGAGGGTTAATTAGAATCTCCGGAAAAAAAGTTGTCCCCATTATCCAACAATCTTAAGATACGGCCCCCGATAGTGGGGAGGGCTATGAAGTACAGGGAAATTGAGGGGTAAAAGACGAAAATAAGGGGTAATATTAGAGTAACCTAACAACCTTACCTAACCTAACCTAGCATTTACAAATGAGACAGAACAACACTTCACAACTCTAAACAGTACACCCATCACTAACATCAACAATGCTGTACACATACTCAATAAAACTATCCAAAACGCTGACAAGAAACACATTCCAAGAGGTAACAGAAAAAGACACAACCCCAACTTCGCACCAGAAATTCAAAACCTCATCAGACAACGCGACACACTGAAACACTCCCCAGCACCCCACACACAAGACATCACACAACAAATTCAAGCACTAAACACCCAAACTAACAACAAAATACAAGAACAACAAAAACTAAATTGGAATAACTTCCTACAAACACTTGATCACAAAACAAACCCCAAAAAATTCTACAAAACACTAAACAGCATCACACTTTCCAACAGCAACACAACACAATCACATGCTGCAATCACAACAACAGACTCTACTCCTTCATGTAAACAACAAGCAAACACTCTCATCAATCACTTCTCACATGTCAGCCACCTAAAACCTCACAAAGACGACCGACGTGTCATCCGATGTAAGAGACAATTCCCCACAGACCCTGACTATACACCCTTCACCAATCACCAGACAAAGCATATCATCAACAATCTCAAGCCCTCACCCGCCTGTGGCCTAAACAACATAAGCAACATACACCTCAGACACCTGGGACCACAAGGCATACAAGCACTCACTAACATATCAAACTACAGCTATTCAACCAACACAATACCAGACATTTGGAAGCATGGTATCATCATCACATTCCCCAAACCCAACAAAGACCCCACGCTACCCTCCTCGCACCGCCCCATCACACTCCTTTGCTCCCCCTCCAAAGTCATGGAACGCCTAGTATTACAACTAATTACACCCGACCTACCCCTAGCTTCAACACAACATGGCTTTAGGCCACTGCACTCCACAAACACTTCTCACAGACCTTACACAAAGAGCTTTTGACGGCATCAACTCAGCTAGACCACACAGATCACTATTAGCCACACTCGACATTAGTAAAGCCTTCGATGCCATCCCCCGCCACAACCTAACAAATTAAATCTACAACACAAACATGCACAACAACACAAAAAGGTGGCTGGCCAACTTCCTAGTAGGCAGATGTGCACACGTATCTTTTGCCGGTCAGTCATCTAAAATCAGAAACTTTCCAAACGGAGTCCCACAAGGATCCGTCCTATCGCCCGCACTCTTCAATCTGTACATGCACGATATAACTACACCCAATACGCCCCAAATAAACTTAGCCTCCTATGCAGATGACATAACACTCACATGCACACACCATGACCCAAGAAGAGCAACAGATCTCCTTCAACCCTATCTCAACACACTACATGGCTGGTGCACTACAAACAGACTTAATCTAGCCCCAGCCAAATCCACCGCAACCCTGCTCACAAGCTGGACAGGTGAAAACGAATACATCCCTCAACTCACCATAAACAACACACCCCTAACACATACACACACCCAAAATCCTAGGAGTAACATATGATACTCATATGACATTCAAACAGCACACCACAAACATTAAAAAGAAACTGACACCCAGACTTAACGCCCTCAGGTCACTTGCTCACACAAAATTTGGACACAACAAAGAAACTACCACCACAGTATATAAACAATACATAAGATCAGTGATGGAATACGCAAGCCCAGCCTGGGCTTCTAACCTAGCTGAAACACATCATAAGACCTTACAGACTATTCAAAACAAAGCCCTGAAGATCATTACAGGCTGCACAGCTACTGCACCCACAGATCACCTACATCAAGAAACCAAAATCCTCAAAGTCAAAGACCATCTGGACATGAGAGGCACTCAAATCCTGGCAGCAGCCTCCACGAACCAAGACCACCCACTAAACTACATGGCAACACACCCACAGACACCAAGAAATATCAAAACAACACCCAGCACACGGTATCACACACAATTATTGTCCTCTCTCCCTCCCTGCCCACCCCGAACCAACTTCCAGAAGCACATCCATACTCATATCTCTCGCCAATCCATCCACTCACTCACAGACAACACGCAGCTGCATGCACGACCTCCCGAAATCCATCCTTCCGAATCCTCCCTCCCTCGCGAGGACAGAGTCCACCTGGCCAGGCTGAGATGCGGACATCATCCAGCTCTCCTGAGCTATCAGAAGAGACTGGATGACTCCGTTGTCGACGCCTGCCCGGGATGTAACACAGCACCCCATACCATTAAACACATCATAGAAGACTGCATTTCACACAACCACTTACGCCAACAACATAATCTACACTCAATGAGAGCTCTGTGGGAAAGCCCGATCGTGGCCATGGCCTTCCTCAGGGACTCGGGGCTGTTCGGCCAGGCAGCTTAGGGAACAACAACAACAACAACCTAACCTAGTATATTAGATGGGGGCTGCCGCCCCCACACCCCCGCTGGTTTGGTATTTAGCCTAATTCATAAAAGATTGACGGTCGGCAAAAGAGTTAATTATAAGAGTGAGAGAACTCTATTTCTTATTGCTAATCTGCCAACCTCTGCGTCATTTGAGTCTGAAGGGGTTAAGTGGGCTAAGAGTTAATGAACATGGCTAAATTGCAGATAATGTTTCAACATCACTTTTTCTTTGATATAATTCAGGGCCTCTGCACCTATATGGGTTATTATTGACGAGGTAATTGAAGGAAATAAGTCTGTATTGAGGTATACATTAAAGATTCCGGAAAAAACGTTTTCCCCATTATCCAACAATCTTAAGATACGGCCCCCGGTAGTGGGGAGGGCTATGAAGTACAGGGAAATTGAGGGGTAAAAGACGAAAATAAGGGGTAATATTAGCGTAACCTAACAACCATACCTAACCTAACCTAGTATATTAGGTGGGGGCTGCCGCCCCCACACCCCCGCTGGTTTGGTATTTAACCCTTAAAGAGCGGCGCTCGACTTAAGTCGTGCACCAATTTGCAGCAAGTTAGGAGCATTCTTAACACCTTAAGAGCGGCCTAGGCGGTATATAATATGTAGCCACCAGCGGGGTGTTTTTACATAAAATAGGGCTGTTTACGTGATCATTTTCATGCCTAAATAAGACCCAGAGCGTAAAACAAGTATCTATCCCTCCAATAAACAGAGCTTTCCAATGACACCACAACGATCCTTTTATGACCTCTAGTTTTCTTGCAACAACCGCGCAACACGAGTGCAAAAAGCATGTAATTCGGTACTTTCCCCATACAATTCAGTATGTAGCGAGTGAGAGAGGGAGGGAGGAGGTGGGATTCGTGTCAGTAGGTTCGCCGCGGTGGTCTGGAGCAGTCATACGCTCGCTACTCTTCCGCCACCACTTGTCTCTCTCTCTCAGCAACATTACGTGCTGAAATTGCCACACGACCTATGTCGCGCGCCGCCAGATAGTCCAGATTTATTATACTCGACTTACGTTGCGCGCCGATAGTTACGGGTTAAGGCTTTTAAAGGGTTAAAATCGAGTGCAAATGTAACGGAGACTTGATTGAATATTTTTGGAATTAGCCTAGCAGAATCTTGGGTCTTTTAAAGTTGTGAAAATTAAAGTAAGTTTCTACGTTCCTACTGATTGTACTTAACCCGAGATGGGAATAGCCTACCCCGGTATTTTATACTCGGTCCAGGGAAAATAATAGACAAACAAATGTTCTAATCAAAGATTATTCTTGAAACTTGGTACCGGTATGTATTTTAACCAGTACTCTATAGTAAATCATGTATCATATGAAAGGATATAAATTAAGTATGTAATAGTTCTTGGAATGCAACAACAAATAAGAACATAAGAAAATGGGAGTCTGCAAAAAGCCGATCGGCCCATACAAGGCAGATCCCTGTCACACCCAACCACAATTATAGGCCCAACTCACTAATACCTTGAGTACTGCCCCCACCAAAATGGTCAGGGATTAACACAAGATTACGGGAGTCTGCTGAACGCCGATTGGCCCACCTGGTAGATCCCCCGGTATATTCCTGCGAAACGGCATGCATTATATCTCAAGAACTGGGCAGTGTTATAGCATATTTGTTGTTTGTACATATATATGTATTATGTATGTTGCTTCGTAGTATACTATAAATGGAAAATATACTTGGTAAATGAATAATTAGAGGGCATCTGTGGACTCACTTTTACAATTTCCCAGCTCAGCTGGTGGGCGACGAGTGGAGGTGAGTCGAGTTGTATACTGATATTCTATTGGTCAATAAACTGGGTGTGACGTCACGAGCGATGGTGGCATATGAATGGTTGTTGTGGGAGTACGTCACTGTCTAGACGGTGACGTCACAAATTCTCGCGACATTTTAACGGGTGTAGAAATACACGTCAGTCCATATAATGAGCCTCTTTTGTTTCTCAATCCCTCTACGACGTCACATTGATTCATTTATTATCCTTGGTGTTTATAATCTCTCGGATTCGGGCCAGTCGGCCATATTTGAAATGGTGGAACTGTTTGTTCAATAAATAGTGAAGTGTTTTTGCTTTATGAAAACACCTACAACATCTTCTATTTAACGGGATTACCAACGGAGCTTCCAGCGGCATTGTGTTAATTTGGCTGCAGACCATTATTGTCCAGTACACCAAGGGTAAGGGTTTTATACCGTCGTTATTTGGGTCCAAGCCTAGGCTACGTTTACCACAGAATCTTTAATGAATATCCTCAATACAGACTTATTTCCTTCACTTACCTCGTCAATAATAAACCATATGGGTGGAGAGGCCCTGAATTATATCAAAGAAAAGGTGATGTTGCAACATTATCTGCAATTTAGCCATGTTGATTAACTCTTAGCCCACTTAACCCCTTCAAACTCATATCACGCAGAGGTTGGCAGATTAGCAATAAGAAATAGTCCTCTCACTCTTATAATTACCTCTTTTGGCGATCGTCAATCTTTTATGAATTAACCCTTGTCTAGCGGGGTGTTTTGGGCTCATTTGGGCATATTCAGGCCCTCCTGCATGATAAATCAAGCATCTGCATGAAAACAAAATTATTTAGCAAAAAACTAGGCACTAAAAGCTTCAAAATGAGACCAGAACGAGCTACGTACCACTCTTGGTTCTCTTGCAGTGGTGCCACGAACATGGAAGTTTAGCATTTATCGGTATATTTTTCCCAGCTATGCTCACTACTGGCTACACTGCCGGCCTCTCGAGAACACAGGGAACATGAGTTAATGGGCGGCGGTAAGCCCTGGGAGTCGGCTGTCTGGCCCGCTGCTCTCTCCCGGCCATTTGCACTCGATTTTAACCCTTTAAAAGCCTTAACCCGTAAACTATCGGCGCGCAACGTAAGTCGAGTATAATAAATCTGGACTATCTGGCGGCGCGCGACATAGGTCGTGTGGCAATTTCAGCACGTAATGTTGCTGAGAGAGAGAGACAAGTGGTGGCGGAAGAGTAGCGAGCGTATGACTGCTCCAGACCACCGCGGCGAACCTACTGACACGAATCCCACCTCCTCCCTCCCTCTCTCACTCGCTACATACTGAATTGTATGGGGAAAGTACCGAATTACATGCTTTTTGCACTCGTGTTGCGCGGTTGTTGCAAGAAAACTAGAGGTCATAAAAGGATCGTTGTGGTGTCATTGGAAAGCTCTGTTTATTGGAGGGATAGATACTTGTTTTACGCTCTGGGTCTTATTTAGGCATGAAAATGATCACGTAAACAGCCCTATTTTATGTAAAAACACCCCGCTGGTGGCTACATATTATATACCGCCTAGGCCGCTCTTAAGGTGTTAAGAATGCTCCTAACTTGCTGCAAATTGGTGCACGACTTAAGTCGAGCGCCGCTCTTTAAGGGTTAAATACCAAACCAGCGGGGGTGTGGGGGCGGCAGCCCCCACCTAATATACTAGGTTAGGTTAGGTATGGTTGTTAGGTTACGCTAATATTACCCCTTATTTTCGTCTTTTACCCCTCAATTTCCCTGTACTTCATAGCCCTCCCCACTACCGGGGGCCGTATCTTAAGATTGTTGGATAATGGGGAAAACGTTTTTTCCGGAATCTTTAATGTATACCTCAATACAGACTTATTTCCTTCAATTACCTCGTCAATAATAACCCATATAGGTGCAGAGGCCCTGAATTATATCAAAGAAAAAGTGATGTTGAAACATTATCTGCAATTTAGCCATGTTCATTAACTCTTAGCCCACTTAACCCCTTCAGACTCAAATGACGCAGAGGTTGGCAGATTAGCAATAAGAAATAGAGTTCTCTCACTCTTATAATTAACTCTTTTGCCGACCGTCAATCTTTTATGAATTAGGCTAAATACCAAACCAGCGGGGGTGTGGGGGCGGCAGCCCCCATCTAATATACTAGGTTAGGTTGTTGTTGTTGTTGTTCCCTAAGCTGCCTGGCCGAACAGCCCCGAGTCCCTGAGGAAGGCCATGGCCACGATCGGGCTTTCCCACAGAGCTCTCATTGAGTGTAGATTATGTTGTTGGCGTAAGTGGTTGTGTGAAATGCAGTCTTCTATGATGTGTTTAATGGTATGGGGTGCTGTGTTACATCCCGGGCAGGCGTCGACAACGGAGTCATCCAGTCTCTTCTGATAGCTCAGGAGAGCTGGATGATGTCCGCATCTCAGCCTGGCCAGGTGGACTCTGTCCTCGCGAGGGAGGGAGGATTCGGAAGGATGGATTTCGGGAGGTCGTGCATGCAGCTGCGTGTTGTCTGTGAGTGAGTGGATGGATTGGCGAGAGATATGAGTATGGATGTGCTTCTGGAAGTTGGTTCGGGGTGGGCAGGGAGGGAGAGAGGACAATAATTGTGTGTGATACCGTGTGCTGGGTGTTGTTTTGATATTTCTTGGTGTCTGTGGGTGTGTTGCCATGTAGTTTAGTGGGTGGTCTTGGTTCGTGGAGGCTGCTGCCAGGATTTGAGTGCCTCTCATGTCCAGATGGTCTTTGACTTTGAGGATTTTGGTTTCTTGATGTAGGTGATCTGTGGGTGCAGTAGCTGTGCAGCCTGTAATGATCTTCAGGGCTTTGTTTTGAATAGTCTGTAAGGTCTTATGATGTGTTTCAGCTAGGTTAGAAGCCCAGGCTGGGCTTGCGTATTCCATCACTGATCTTATGTATTGTTTATATACTGTGGTGGTAGTTTCTTTGTTGTGTCCAAATTTTGTGTGAGCAAGTGACCTGAGGGCGTTAAGTCTGGGTGTCAGTTTCTTTTTAATGTTTGTGGTGTGCTGTTTGAATGTCATATGAGTATCATATGTTACTCCTAGGATTTTGGGTGTGTGTGTATGTGTTAGGGGTGTGTTGTTTATGGTGAGTTGAGGGATGTATTCGTTTTCACCTGTCCAGCTTGTGAGCAGGGTTGCGGTGGATTTGGCTGGGGCTAGATTAAGTCTGTTTGTAGTGCACCAGCCATGTAGTGTGTTGAGATAGGGTTGAAGGAGATCTGTTGCTCTTCTTGGGTCATGGTGTGTGCATGTGAGTGTTATGTCATCTGCATAGGAGGCTAAGTTTATTTGGGGCGTATTGGGTGTAGTTATATCGTGCATGTACAGATTGAAGAGTGCGGGCGATAGGACGGATCCTTGTGGGACTCCGTTTGGAAAGTTTCTGATTTTAGATGACTGACCGGCAAAAGATACGTGTGCACATCTGCCTACTAGGAAGTTGGCCAGCCACCTTTTTGTGTTGTTGTGCATGTTTGTGTTGTAGATTTAATTTGTTAGGTTGTGGCGGGGGATGGCATCGAAGGCTTTACTAATGTCGAGTGTGGCTAATAGTGATCTGTGTGGTCTAGCTGAGTTGATGCCGTCAAAAGCTCTTTGTGTAAGGTCTGTGAGAAGTGTTTGTGGAGTGCAGTGGCCTAAAGCCATGTTGTGTTTGAAGCTAGGGGTAGGTCGGGTGTAATTAGTTGTAATACTAGGCGTTCCATGACTTTGGAGGGGGAGCAAAGGAGTGTGATGGGGCGGTGCGAGGAGGGTAGCGTGGGGTCTTTGTTGGGTTTGGGGAATGTGATGATGATACCATGCTTCCAAATGTCTGGTATTGTGTTGGTTGAATAGCTGTAGTTTGATATGTTAGTGAGTGCTTGTATGCCTTGTGGTCCCAGGTGTCTGAGGTGTATGTTGCTTATGTTGTTTAGGCCACAGGCGGGTGAGTGCTTGAGATTGTTGATGATATGCTTTGTCTGGTGATTGGTGAAGGGTGTATAGTCAGGGTCTGTGGGGAATTGTCTCTTACATCGGATGACACGTCGGTCGTCTTTGTGAGGTTTTAGGTGGCTGACATGTGAGAAGTGATTGATGAGAGTGTTTGCTTGTTGTTTACATGAAGGAGTAGAGTCTGTTGTTGTGATTGCAGCATGTGATTGTGTTGTGTTGCTGTTGGAAAGTGTGATGCTGTTTAGTGTTTTGTAGAATTTTTTGGGGTTTGTTTTGTGATCAAGTGTTTGTAGGAAGTTATTCCAATTTAGTTTTTGTTGTTCTTGTATTTTGTTGTTAGTTTGGGTGTTAAGTGCTTGAATTTGTTGTGTGATGTCTTGTGTGTGGGGTGCTGGGGAGTGTTTCAGTGTGTCGCGTTGTCTGATGAGGTTTTGAATTTCTGGTGCGAAGTTGGGGTTGTGTCTTTTTCTGTTACCTCTTGGAATGTGTTTCTTGTCAGCGTTTTGGATAGTTTTATTGAGTATGTGTACAGCATTGTTGATGTTAGTGATGGGTGTACTGTTTAGAGTTGTGAAGTGTTGTTCTGTCTCATTTGTAAATGCTAGGTTAGGTTAGGTAAGGTTGTTAGGTTACTCTAATATTACCCCTTATTTTCGTCTTTTACCCCTCAATTTCCCTGTACTTCATAGCCCTCCCCACTATCGGGGGCCGTATCTTAAGATTGTTGGATAATGGGGACAACTTTTTTTCCGGAGATTCTAATTAACCCTCCAGCCCCGGCTATGTATTATATATATATTCCCCGAAACCCGGGGGTTTTGGCCGAAAAACTTCTACGCCTAGGCTACCGTATCTTTGTTATTCTGACTGCTTCCGCATTCCCGCGCATCCCCAAGCGTAGATGTGTTTCTTACCTGTAGAATGGCGTTAAGTAGAGCTCTCTAAGTCAACTGGTTCAGTTGTGATGATGATTTCAATGGAGATAACTTTATGGCAAAAACAGCCACTTTACACTACTTTTCGATACTTAACAACAACATACAGGCACACACGAACAAGCGACGCACTCCTTCTTGTGGCCGGAGATGCGGGGCGTCGGTCCAGCCGGCTGTTGTTTACATACGTCTGACCGACGCCTCGCACACCAAGCTCACAGGCTTTCAACCACTGGGCGTTCAAGAGCCCTTCCGGGCAGCTCGGGTATGCTTTTTTATGGGCGTTCAAGAGCCCTTCCGGGAACGAAGGGTTAATGACAACCACTGTATAATGATGAAAACTAGCTAAAAACCCCCCCAAAAAAACTCACAAAATAAAAGTTGGCCAGGTTCCTGGATATTTTCCTAAATTTGCATGAACAAATTGTAATAGGCCTATAGAAACCTTATAAATCTTATAAATAACAAATCCACAAAAATACAATCATTGAAAATAGCTGTGGTCCGTCTCCTTAATATTGACCGAAAAAACGCACATTCTAATAAATCTCAGAGCTCTTTCGGACAGTCACTGTTTACAAACGCCTTCTTTATGCAGTATAATCAATATTTACCCCCTGCTGGCAACATAGATGACAATTTCAATAATTCATGGGGGGGGGGGAGGGGGGGCTTTGCCCCCCCCTCAACCCATTGTGTATCCAACATTGGCATTATAACTAAGACCATGAATAGGGCCTACACTCATTTCTCAAAATCTGGAGGAAAAAACAAAAAATAAGGGTGCGAGCCTATTCCCTATAATTACCAATATATCACTTCATCTTGGGACGATACCGCTCTCGCACATTAACCTTACCGTTCACGAGGCAAATACGGGGGTGGGGGATACTAATTAGAATTGATAAATAGAAACGGTTTGAATATCAAGACGCAAATTACACAGTGCACATTATAATACACGTGTGAAACATATACACCGCTGATGTTAAATTAACCGGGTGTAAGATTAAGCGGGTGTAAAAATAATGAATCTATGTCCATTCTGTAATAAGGACACCAAAATTGAACAGCATAATCCATATGGGGTCTCACTAATGACAAGTAAAGTTTTAAGATAACATAAGCAGTTCTGTTACTCACACTCCTAGATATGAACCCGAGAATCCTGTTTGCCTTGTTACGAACGCTTATACATTGTTTTCTAGGCTTCAAATCATTGCTAACAAGCACACCTAAATCTTTCTCATAGTCTGAGTTTTCTAATTCCATATTAGCTAGTTTATATTTAACGTTTGTATGCATCTTCCCTATCTTTAACCCTTAATTAGCGGCGAGCAACATAAGTCGAGTTAAATAAAGCTGGACTATGTGGCGGTGCTCGACATAGGTCGAGTGGCAATTTCAGCACGTAATGTTGCTGAGAGAGAGAGAGACAAGTGGTGGCAGGAGAGTAGCGAGCGTATGACTGCTCCAGACCACCGCGGCGAACCTACTGACACGAATCCCACCTCCCTCTCTCACTCGCTATATACGGAATTGTATGGGGAAAGTGCCTAATTACATGCTTTTTGCACTCGCGTTGCACGGTTATTGCAAGAAAACTAGCCATCATAAAAGGATCGTTATGGTGTCATTCGAAAGCTCTGTTTATGCCCTTTCAGGGATAGATACTTGTTTTACGTTCTGGGTCTTATTTAGGCATGAAAATGATCACGTAAACAGCCCTATTTTGGCTAAAAACACCCCGCTGGGCGGTACATATAAATAAACCGCATAGGCCGCTCTTAAGGTGTTAATACCTTGCATTTGTCAATGTTAAACTTCATCTGCCAATTTACTGACCATTCGTGTAATGTATCTAGATCCCTTTGCAGACACTCTATATCTCTATCTGAATCAATTTTTCTCCCCATTTTGGTATCATCTGCAAATGTACTTATCCTACTAGTTATACCTAAATCAAGGTCATTTATGTATTATTATGTTCCTTCCAACAACCAACTATACTCCTAAAATCGATTAATGAAATTTACAAACACATGTGGCAGTCCGTGGATTCGAATCCAGGATGCTCACACCGAAAATCAACACCTTATGCATCGCACCACGAAGACAGTTAAAGAATGGTGGACACTGCCTACGATTTATTATGCAACTTCGAATCCTGCATATCAATCTAAGCATGTACACACATCCCAACTGCAACTCACGTAGGCTATGCATATGTGAATGGAAAGAGCAATTAATGGGGCCTTAACCACTAGGGAAGTCCTCTCGATAAATTACCCCTGAACCAATATCAATTATTATGTTCCTTCCAACAACCAACTATACTCCTAAAATCGATTAATGAAATTTACAAACACATGTGGCAGTCCGTGGATTCGAATCCAGGATGCTCACACCGAAAATCAACACCTTATGCATCGCACCACGAAGACAGTTAAAGAATGATGGACACTGCCTACGATTTATTATGCAACTTCGAATCCTGCATATCAATCTAAGCATGTACACACATCCCAACTGCAACTCACGTAGGCTATGCATATGTGAATGGAAAGAGCAATTAATGGGGCCTTAACCACTAGGGAAGTCCTCTCGATAAATTACCCCTGAACCAATATCAATTAGTATGTTCCTTCCAACAACCAACTATACTCCTAAAATCTATAATAAACAACAGAGGACCTAATACAGATCCCTGGGGGACACCACTTTTGACTGCTCCCCATTCTGACTTGGTACGGTACCATTTATGCTGACTCTCTGCTTCCTACCAATTAGCCATGACCTAATCTATCCTAACAATGCCCCACCTATTCCATGTGCCTCAACGTTTCTCATTAATCTCTCATGAGGGACTCTGTCGAAAGCTTTACTGAAATCTAATATATATCATATGACTTGTCATTATCTACTGCTTCATATACCTCTGAGAAAAACTAAGCAAATTAGTAAGGCAAGACTGTCCCTGAGTGAATCCATGCTGAGAAGAATTGATTAAGTTAAATGTTTCTAAGTGGTTTCTCATTTTCCTAGCAATAATTGACTCCAGTAGCTTGCCTATGATTGAAGTGAGACTAATGGGACGGTAATTGGATGCTATTGATTTATCACCCTTTTTGAAGATCGGAACTACATTTGCAAGCTTCCAAGCTTCTGGATCTATACCTGTTTCTAATGACTTGTTAAATAGAAATGTTAATGGGTAATTAACTCATCTCTGCATTCTTTTAACCCTCTCACCACGGAAGGCCTCTTGAACGCCCATAAAAAAGCATATAACAGCTGCCCGGAAGGCCTCTTGAACGCCCAGTGGTTGAAAGCCTGTGAGCTTCGTGTGCGAGGCGTCGGTCCGACGCATGTAAACAACAGCCGGCTGGACCGACGCCCCGCATCTCCGGCCACAAGAAGGAGAGCGTCGCTTGTTCGTGTGTGCCTGTATGTTGTTGTTAAGTATCGAAAAGTGGTGTAAAGTGGCTGTTTTGGCCATAAAGTTATCTCCAATGAAATCATCATCACAGCTCAACCAGTTGACTTAGAGAGCTCTACTTAATGCCATTCTACAGGTAAATAACACAGCTACGCTTGGGGATGCGCGGGAATGCGGGAAGCAGTATGATTAACGAATATACGGTAGCCTAGCCTAGACGTTTTTTCGGCCAAAACACCCGGGTTTCGAGGAATATATATATAATACATAGCCGGGGCTAGAGGGTTAAGGGGAGATCTCCTCTTGAGGGATTTTTTTCTTGACCCCTTTCTCCCTCATGTCTAGCCCCATTGCTTTTGAGATTTTAAGACGTTCGCCCTAGTAGTTTTGACATTTTAAGACATTTTGCCCCATTTCTGTCAATTTTAAGACCTTTCGTGCCATTAAGGTGTCAATTTTTTCCTGGCGAGCGAAAGCGAGCCTGTAATTTAACCCTTGTGTAGCGGGTCCTCTGTGGCCGTTTTGGGCCTTTTCAGGCCATTCTGACTGCTATATCAACCATCAGTATGAAAGGAACTGTATTGCGCCGAAAACTAGGTGGAAATCGCTACACAATGACGCCACATACAGCTACGTAGCACTCGTGGAGCACTGACAGTGTTACCTCGAAGATGGAAGTTTTATCTGATTTTGCTACCTTGCTCACTTTTAGCGAACTATTGGTTACACTGTCATCCTCCCGCGCGGTGGGGGAACTGGAGTTAGTGTGGGCCGGGAGGCCACAGATGTCGGACGTATGGATCATTACTATCCCACCCATTTTCACTCGATTTCCACCCTTTTTTCACCCGTTTTTTGCCAGTTTTTTCAACTCGACTTATGTGGTGTGCCGCTTTTTAAAGGTTAAGAACAATCAGCCTCCGGCCGGGAAATTTTTCTACCGAAAAATGTACAAATTTATCTTGAAAGGGGGTCTAGGGGGTGTAATTTTAAGCTAGATGAAAATGTAGGGAACAAACTAAATACCTCCCCTTAACCTCTGAAGTGCGCATGGGGGTAATTGGAAACGTCCCCCTGTGCTGACGTATTTGAGGTGTTTCCGTCACTAAAATATTCATTGTGCCATTAATAGCATTAATACTTATCCATATGCGCCTATTATGGGTTGATTATAAAGGTATTAACCTGAAACAACAATAAAACGAGTGAAAACAGCGTTTGGATGGTCAAAATCGGAGATATAGCCCGCGAGTTGTATAATGTATGGGTGAGGCAATCTGCTTTCCCGCCAATTTCCCCCAAGGCCACTGAGACACAGTCGATCGATACTCTCTCTCTCTCTCTTGCACTCGCTTGCTATCAGTGATGACCACACCCTCCAATCGGATTTCTAATGTTAGCACGAAAATATACCTCAGAATAAGGGAATAACAGGGAAAATAGGTGATAACTGAAGGAGAGGAGGAAAGTGGGGAAGGAGGGGAGGTAGAGGACTGAGATTTTGCATGGCCCAGGGGCCAAAAATAAAAAAAAAAATAAAAAAAAAAAATATAAAAATATATATTTTTTTCGATGTCAAAAGTTGATTTTTGTTTTCTCTGACTCTTAAGAGTCTCCCCGCAGTGCGCCGGGGGAACTCTTAAGAGTCTCCCCGCAGCTCCCGGGTTAAGGGGAGGTTTTTAGTGTGTTTCCTAGACTTCTATCAAGCTTAAAATTACACTCCCTTGAGTCCCTGTCAAGATAAATTTGTAAATTTTTCGGTAGAAAAATTGCCCGGCCAAAGGCCGGTTGTTCTTAAATTAAAGGCTCGCTATCGCTCACCAGGATAAAATCGACACACCTGAATGGCACAAAAGGTCTTAATATGGGGTGAAAGTTCTTAAAATCGCTAAACTAATGGGGCGAACATCTTAAAATCTCAAAAGCAATGGGGTTAAATTAAACATGAGGGAGAAGCGGTCCAGAAAAAAATCCTCCAGGTGGAAATCTCCATTAATACTCTAGCAGGCGATTTATGAGGTTTCAGTCTGTCAATTTCCTTAACCCGCTGAGTGCCAGCCAATTTTGATGGTGTGCTTCTGCCAGTGCCAGAGTTTTATTTTTGTATTGGCTAAATCTATCAAGTTGGGAGAGAAAGGAAGGATAATGGTAAAAAAAACACTCCCCTTGTCCATTTTTGCCAGAAATCAGGTCCCCGATGGTCCCGAAAGTAGCTGAAAAGACCCTTTAGACTACAGAGACTTTTATGGTATCGGAATGTATGGGTGGGAGGGTGGTTTGGGGGATGGTGGGGGGAAGGTAGAAGTGGAATTGACTCATGTTACAAATATGAAGCCGATTGGTAAGGTAGTTTCGCCACCACGGATTTTCCTTTTTTTCCTTATCTTCGTACGGATACGCTGGAAGTGGGTGGTGGGAGGCAGTTGGGGGTGTGGTGGGGGGAAGGCAGAAGGGTAAGGGACTTGTCACACAAATATGGAACCGATTGGTGCAGTCGTTTCGCCGCCACAGATTTTCCTTTTTTTTCCTTCTGACGGGACCGACAGTCAGCGAGTGGGTGGGAGGAGGAATTTGGGATTTTTTTGGTGGGTAGCCAAAAGGGTAAGGTACATGTGGTAAAAATATGAAAGCCATAGGTGCAGTCGTTTCGCTGCTACATTTTTTTTTTGGCGAGGACGTATATATACGTCCCTGGCACTGGGCGTGACAACACCCTAGGACGTATATATACGTCCCTGGCACTCAGCGGGTTAAGCACATCATTTCTACTTATAGTAACCGTACTTAACCTATTTTCTATACTATCGCTGTATACCTTACGGACTTCTGGAAACTGTGACAATTTCATTAGTGAAAGCGGAAAGAAATTGACTATTTAACCCTTCCTACCCGGCTGTCTCAGCCAATGACGGTCGCCCCTACCCGGGCGATATGGCCGGAAAACGTCTAGGCCTAGGCTACCATATTTATGTTTATTTTCACTGCTAGAACTTTCCCACTCATCTATAATCGTAGTGCGGTTTTCAATCTGTATTTTGGCATTGAGTAGAGCTCTGTAAGTCAACTGGTTCAGTTGTGATGACGATTTCAGTGGAGCCAATATTGCAGAGATGTTGCCAATATGGGGGCTTTTCAGACACTAATTTCGTCATGACGTCATAACAATAACATTGAGGAGTCTTCTCCTTCTTGTTTTCGGAGGTGCGGTGACGAACGCTTGGGTTTGTTGACATACGTCGTACGCACGGCGTTCGGACCAAGCTTAATTAGCCTATTAAGCTCATGGCTTAGATAAGGCATACCGGGTATTGGCCCTTCTTTCGTGCTGTCATTACCTAAGGCAGCCCGGGTAGGAAGGGTTAATGTACTGCACATTTCTAAATCATTTTCTGTCATTTCTCCTATCGAAGTTTTAAGGGGACCAATTACATCTCTAACCTTGGATTTATATAGTTGGTAAAAAGCTTTAGGATTATTTTTTGAGTCATTGGCAAACTTAATTTCATAATTTCTTTTTTCTTTACTAATATCCTTTTTTACCTGTCGTGATAGATTCTGATAGTAAGCAAGTAGGTGAATTTCGCCTTCCTTAATTTTTCTATATATTCCTCTCTTTTTTCCTAGAAGATCTAATAGTCTATTATTCATCCATTTGAGTTGGTTCTGTGTTGATCTAAATTTTCTTTTGGGGATATATTTATTTTGCGCATTGAATACTGACTTGATAAAATTATCGTATGTACTGGTATCTAACAAGTTTGATGTCTCTTCCTGACTTAAGATGATAGGTGCCTGAGAAAGGATACACTCATTTGGACACCTGGATCGACTTAATTTTTTTGACCATAGGGTCCGCTAACAGGGCTTCTCTTAACCCACCATAATTGGCTTTTCTGAAGTCAGGTATTAATGTTGTATTCTCTCTGATATTACCTTTCCATTGTATATTAAAATAAACAGAATTGAGATCACTATTTCCTAGGTGGTCCCCGATTTCTACACTATTTATCATATGTTCATTGTTACTGAAAACTAAATCGAGAATATTATCACCTCTAGTCGGCGTATCTATGAATTGAGATAAAAAACTATCTTGTACTACCTCAATAAACTCCTTTGAATCAGAGTCACCTATTTGTTGCACCCAATCTATATTAGGGAAATTAAAATCCCCCATAATGCACACGTTGTTAAACCTTGATGCTATTTTAATTTCCTCCCATAATGATGTTCCGTCATTTCTACTCATATTTGGCGGTCTATACATAACTCCAATAACTAAGGTCTCACTACCTTCGTTAACCTCTACCCAAACACTTTCATTTTCATTATTTACTCTAATACCTGATTTAATACAGCTTTTTAATGAACTCCTGACAAACACTGCTATACCGCCGCCCCTCCTACTTGTTCGGTCATATTTAAACAAACTGTATCCCGGTATATCAAACTCTGCTACAAAATGCCTGGTTTCTGTATTAATCCATGTTTCAGTTAGCGCTATTATGTCTATATTTTCTTTGTTAACCAGTGCTCTAAGTTCGTTCATTTTGTTACATAAACTCCTACAATTTGTATAATAAACCCTCAAACTATTACTTGTATTTGCAATTATTTTTCTATTGTTTTTAACTAATTTATTTTTACCTGTTGAACTACTGGACCTAGACGGAAAAGCTACGCTATCAGAATGTTCGTTATTACTATCAATTTCATGTGGCTGGGATTCTATTTTACTTACACACCTATGGTTTATTAACAAAACCCCGCAACAAACTTGTCGAGTGAGCTGGCTAAGGTCGAAACTCCTAGTCGAGGAGTAGCTTCTAGTAGGAGAAATAGCCTATACATGAAATCTTTAGGCTATTGGACAAAAGTTACAAAACTAAAACAGGGACAGCTAAGAATAATTTAAAAACCTGTTTTCAATGCCTATATTAGTGGAACTGAAGTGAATCCCTTTGAGACTGAAGTACAGGCAGCCAGCTCCCCTAGTATCCTGATTAAACACCAGTAAACATACATAGGCAGGGTGCCAAAACAGAAAATATCCAGTTCTGCATAATTTTTCTAAGCTTACAAGGATCAACTTTGCGCGGCGTCCGCGGGGGGCTGCGCCCCCCGCTACATAACAGGGGGTCTGGGGGGCATAGCCCCCCGTCCGCCAGAGAAATTTTGAGATGTGAAGGTAAATATACGCACAATACATGCTCAAAATTTATTAAATGGAATTAATAATATTGTAAGTAAAAGGGATGTTATGTATGTTTACTGGTGTTTAATCAGGATACTAGGGGAGCTGGCTGCCTGTACAGTACTTCAGTCTCAAAGGGATTCACTTCAGGTCCACTAATATAGGCATTGAAAACAGGTTTTTTAAATTATTCTTAGCAGTCCATGTTTTAGTTTTGTAACTTTTGTCCATTAAAGATTTCATGTATATTTGTTGTTGCATTCCAAGAACTATTACATACTTAATTTATATCCTTTCATATGATACATGAGTAACTATAGAGTACTGGTTAAAATACATACCGGTACCAAGTTTCAAGAATAAACTTTGATTAGAACATTTGTTTGTCTATTATTTTCCCTGGGCTGAGTAAAAAATACCTGGGTAGGCTATTCCCATCTCGGGTTAAGTACAATCAGTAGGAACGTAGAAACTTACTTTAATTTTCACAACTTTAAAAGACTCAAGATTCTGCTAGGCTAATTCCGAAAATATTCAATCAAGTCTCCGTTACCCCCATGAAGTCAGGTTATAGTAATGACAAGACATACCAATTATATATGTTAGTTAGCGGGTGTGTGGACTGTGGGGATAGTGGCAGCCCCCATTTTGGACACTAAGACTAAGTAAAGTTAGGTTAGGGTAAGGTAATGCAAATTATCTACTCATAACATGATAAACAATTGAACAATAAACTACTGTAATATATTCCTTTAAGAAATAAAAACAAACAATTGTACATAAGGCTGCGGAAAGATTCTTTAGTGATACCCAAGTCATGGCCGGGATTCCGGGAAATCTATAAATGCACTGTAGGCGGTAGGCCTAGCTGCTGGCTGTACACTTATTAAATTGTACCGGTAATCTGGCTAAAAAGTTACCGGTATACAAAATGAGAACATAGAGGCAGGGTGTAGATCCCACTTTGGACACTAAGTTTGGACTTTGGTTAGGGTAACTTATTGCAAATCTTCCACTCATAATATAAACTACAATAAAATAAGATACCAGTAATACCTACTGTAGCTCCTATAGCCTATACCTTGAAAACAAAAGCAAACGGTAAGACTGCGAAAGTATTCTTCAGTGACAGGTCTACCCAAATCATGGCTGAAAACTCTATAAATGCACTGTAGGGTGGCAGGCTTAACCTAGGCTAGGCCTATACAGTACAGTACTGTACTGGTACAGTGTACACTCTTTATTAAATTGTGCCGGTACTTTGGCAGAAAATGTTATAAGAACATAGGCTAGCAGCAGACCTCACTTTGGACACTAAGTTAGGTTAGGTTAGGAACTTAGGACTGTCTGTTACGTACCGTTCATAAGATCCTGTGTAGCGGCCCGCTTCAGATGCCTATTTACTAAGAAACATTGAAAATTATCTTTAACCTAGCCTATCCTAACCAAAACCTAACCTAACCTTAAATAACTAGTATAGCCTATTAGTGGAATATTTATGAATGTAAAATGTAAAACAAATTTGTAACATTACCAAATTATTGAGATATAGGCTAGCCTATGTACAGGTTCACCCCCTACACAGGATTATATCCGTACCGTTTCATAGGCTTCAGCTTATATACCGGTACCGTACCTAAAAAATAATGGTAAGGATGTAGTATTCGGGCGTAGGCTACCGCCTGCCAGGACGTGCCTTGTTTACACTACTTGCATGTTCGCATCTATTTTGACTGTCGTGGGATACAATAATAGGTTGACTGTTGAGGAACTAGGCAGTAGGCTAGATGAGAATTTCAACAAGCCCTGGGGAGGGGCAAGGCGGTGGTGAGGGCTCCTCAATAAATCCTATAGGCGGCCCCTATTATTCCCTATAATCCCACGGCATGACGGCAAACGTTATTGTCATAGGCTAGGCCTAGGCTATAGGCTATAGCCTAGCCAGGGTGTCAAACGACGCTGTTTTTTTGAGTGATAACACAAATGAACTTTCTGTATAATGATAACAAAACTTTAATCCTAGCCTACATATTTTTATATTATTATTTTAAAAGTTAGACATCTAAAATAGGCCTAGGCCTACTGTGTTCCAAAACTCAAGAGTAGCCTAGGCTAGGTTAGCCTAGCTGCCTAGCCTAGCCTTACAAAAAAAAAAAAAAAAAAAAAGGAATGTTGGTCTAGGCTAAGTTTAATATGCACTTCCCAGGTCATTTTAACAGTTCTATTGCTTCTATATATCATATAATACACCATAGAGTAAGTTTTTAATAACTAGAAAAAAAGGTCATCTTATAAATAATTATCTTAATTGAGGTCCTCAACCTTTTCCGTTCCCGGGTTAAGAGGTGGGGGCTCTGAATCTTAGCCTACCAGAACCAGATTCCCAGCTGCCTAGCTAGCCTAACCTTATTTTTTACTGTCTTTAACCTCAAATCTTCCTTGATCTTCATTAGCCTATCAATTTTATACATAGCCCCACTAGTGGGGGCAGTCCTAAGATTCTTGGATAATGGGTTATCCTAAGCCTAATATGCCTAGCCTCAGCCTAGGCTACTCATTTCTGCTTCAAATCATCATTATCATCATAGGCCTAGGCTAATACAAGTAGGCCTAGGCCTATACAACACTAGGCCTAGGCTTATCTGAAAAAAATAATATGCTTGGCTACTTACAAAATCGCTGTTTGGTGCTTGCTAGAAGTCAGGTTTATCCAAAGTATCACCTTGAACTTATACCTTATATATAATGAGTTCCCCAAGATTAATATGCAGAATTTTAGAATGTGTAGGGCTCTCGCAATTCACAGGAAGTCAATGTTATATTCCAGCCCCTTAATTCACTAAATTTTTCCACAAATATATCGGTAAATAACAGCTAAACACATTTCCAAGTGTTCCACAGTTGATTGGCGGCAAGCTAATTTGACGTCATCATTGGATCATTCTCGGAAACACCACAATGGAAAACATAGCTTATATTGGTTCGTTGTTTTCCATTAATCCAACCACATATATACCCCTGAAAAACCAATAATTCACCATAAAATCGTACTAATTTATAGCTTACCTAATAATAATAATAATATTTATTCAGTCAGCAATTTACATAGTTGGTACCACATAGTTTGTTACAAATATGACATGTACCAGCCTTGCATAATTCCAACTAAGGATAGCCCAATAAGGCCGTTAGGCGTATTTCCATTGGGGTCCTTATGTCTCAATGTCTTGCGCTCTTTGTCAAACACATAAAATTGATATTCATTCACTATTTTTGAGAAATTAGAGACCCCTTAAAATTGGTACATAAGACCAAATATCGCATATTTTGCAGGTTAACTGGGATCATTTTTCATCAGAAAACTAACATTCGAACTTAAATTAATATTTTACATTATTCATTTCAGTGAAATTCAGTCAATATATTAAACACATGGAGTAGTTTAGTTAATATATACATAGTTTTAGATAAATACCTATTATTATCCTTTAATCTACATATTATTGATCATTCGAGTGCCAATAAAATTAGGGTAGTTGTGTTCGTCTTGACTCAGCCTTCGGCGCAATATAACATCGGAGTGTAGGGGTACATTGGTTGTTTGTTTGTTTGTTTGTTTTAACGGACTCTCCCATCCAGGAGTTCGTTCTATGAACGATGGCTGTTTCCTTATTGTAATTTATATTTTTTATATTGGTGCTAAAGTCAGTCACCTCATCCGAACCGAACAAGTTGTGTTTTCACGGTGTAAACAAATAGGTCACATGACTCGAACTCTGGATTTATCCGTTTATATTTACATTAGTAGCTGCATTTGGACTTCAATACAGGTGATATATAATAGTTCTAAGATCATAGCCAATGTAGAGCAAAGCAACTATCGTTTGATGAGTTTAATGCAGAAATAGAATGGCAGGTCCCGGGACAGTCACAGACTCACAGGCTCACAGCCAATTTTAGTATCAATATTTTTTCAGAAGTTAGGTTTGGGATCACGAAGAAAATGGGCGAATTTTGGCACACTGTACATAGGCCTAACATCCCTTTTACTTACAATATTATTCATTCCTTTTAATAAATTTTGAGCATGTATCGTGCCTATATTCACCTTCACATCTCAAAATTTCTCCGGCGGCCGGGGGGCTACGCCCCCCGAACCCCCTACATTATCCCTAATAAATTAGGGGCCTATGTATAATAAGGCTGTGAGCCTATTCCCTATAATTATCAAAATAGCCTAGTAAAAAGGCTGATCGGGGTCTCTTCGCTTTACCGAAAAACCATGGGAAAATTAGTGGTAGCCTAGCCTAGCCTAGCCTAGCCTAGTTTCGGTAATATTTTTCAATAAAACACTAGGCCTAGCCTAGGGCCCTATTCCTTGAAAAAAAAAACATGGTAAATAATAGGTAAATTTCTATAATTGCACCTAGGCCTATACGAGCTAAAAAATATATTATTGTATTTAACCCGTTGAGCCCCGGCTAGTTGTTGTTGTTGTTCCCTAAGCTGCCTGGCCGAACAGCCCCGAGTTCCTGAGGAAGGCCATGGCCACAATCGGGCTTTCCCACAGAGCTCTCATTGAGTGTAGGTTGTGTTGTTGGCGTAAGTGGTTGTGTGAAATGCAGTCTTCGATGATGTGTTTAATGGTATGGGGTGCTGTGTTACATCCCGGGCAGGCGTCGACAACGGAGTCATCCAGTCTCTTCTGATAGCTCAGGAGAGCTGGATGGTGTCCGCATCTCAGCCTGGCCAGGTGGACTCTGTCCTCGCGAGGGAGGGAGGATTCGGAAGGATGGATTTCGGGAGGTCGTGCATGCAGCTGCGTGTTGTCTGTGAGTGAGTGGATGGATTGGCGAGAGATATGAGTATGGATGTGCTTCTGGAAGTTGGTTTGGGGTGGGCAGGGAGGGAGAGAGGACAGTAATTGTGTGTGATACCGTGAGCTGGGTGTTGTTTTGATATTTCTTGGTGTCTGTGGGTGTGTTGCCATGTAGTTTAGTGGGTGGTCTTGGTTCGTGGAGGCTGCTGCCAGGAATTGAGTGCCTCTCATGTCCAGATGGTCTTTGACTTTGAGGATTTTGGTTTTTTGATGTAGATGATCTGTGGGTGCAGTAGCTGTGCAGCCTGTAATGATCTTCAGGGCTTTGTTTTGAATAGTCTGTAAGGTCTTATGATGTGTTTCAGCTAGGTTAGAAGCCCAGGCTGGGCTTGCGTATTCCATTACTGATCTTATGTATTGTTTATATACTGTGGTGGTAGTTTCTTTGTTGTGTCCAAATTTTGTGTGAGCAAGTGACCTGAGGGCGTTAAGTCTGGGTGTCAGTTTCTTTTTAATGTTTGTGGTGTGCTGTTTGAATGTCATATGAGTATCATAAGTTACTCCTAGGATTTTGGGTGTGTGTGTATGTGTTAGGGGTGTGTTGTTTATGGTGAGTTGAGGGATGTATTCGTGTTCACCTGTCCAGCTTGTGAGCAGGGTTGCGGTGGATTTGGCTGGGGCTAGATTAAGTCTGTTTGTAGTGCACCAGCCATGTAGTGTGTTGAGATAGGGTTGAAGGAGATCTGTTGCTCTTCTTGGGTAATGGTGTGTGCATGTGAGTGTTATGTCATCTGCATAGGAGGCTAAGTTTATTTGGGGAGTATTGGGTGTAGTTATATCGTGCATGTACAGATTGAAGAGTGCGGGCGATAGGACGGATCCTTGTGGGACTCCGTTTGGAAAGTTTCTGATAGCCCCGGCTAGTTATAATATTTTGTTCACCCCAGTCCCAAGCCATTTTCACTTCTTATTTTTGTTTGCTAAAATGGAAGACAAGGATGAGAAATGAAAAAAAAACAACAACAAAAAAATCACCTCGGATATTTTTTTTTTGGGGGGGGGGCCTCAAAAAAATTTGTTGAGCCAAAATGGAAGAGAATGGTGAGAAATGAATAAAAAAATAAAAAAAACTCAACTTGGTCATTTGGGGGGGGGGGTCAAAAGTTCGTCTCCCCCGCATGACCACCCGCCCGGGAGCACTAGGATGAAAACTGAGTATGGCATTGCACGGCATATATCCTAAGGAGTGTCTCACATAAATCTCAAGCCTCTAGCTCCCATACGACCGGAGTAATGAAGGTTCAAAGTGGCGGTGAACTAAGGGTGTAAAGTATCCCCACTAAGCCCACCACCACCAGCCGCGCGGCTGTCTTGGCCTGCTCACACCTACCGGCCCGGCTCCCACACACACTACGGTACCTCCCCCTCCTATTCTCCCGCCATTTCCTACCTTACGAGCCACGTAACTGATTTTAATATGTCGGACGCACGTGATGCGTCGCTGGGAGTTGGTGATCAAACACTGCCGACGCATCACGTGCGACGCTGGGTCTCACTGGGTTAACAGGAAGGTACGATGAGGTAAGTGATGTGGTATAGGGGGCAATATGCGGAAATGGATTATAAGGGCATTCCGCCCCCTCTGACAAAAGTCTATCAATTTTACATTGTTTCAGACATTAGCCTAACCTAACCTAATATTATGGGAGGGGGCTGCCGCCCCCACACCCCCGCTGGTTGGGTAAAACAGTAGAAATCCAGTTGGGGTGGAGTGAGTAACCGTAGATTTTCGTAAGGGGGTCAGAGGGGGCGGAATGCCCTTATAATCCATTTCCGCATATTCAGGGTGTCAAACGACGCTGGGTTTTTTAGTGATAACGCAAATTAACTTTTTGTATAATGAAAACAGAAACTCCCCCAAACTTTTTTTTTTTTTAAGAAACAAAAAAGATAAATTGACACAAATTTGGTCTCCATATGTTCCATCTTGATTGCCTTTAGATTGCAGGAAATGCTGTTTTAGACACCTAAATTCTCAAAAAAAATCCGGGGGGGCATGCCCCCGGACCCCCTTAGAGCTCGCGCCTTCACCGCTCCGTCGCGCTATAATGATAACAAAATAATAAACCATAATGATAACACAATTCATATTTTGTGGATTGACACCCTGCGCATATTGCCACCTAGGCTACCACATTGGCACATCACTTACCTCATCATACCTTCCTGTTAAATACAATAATAACTTGTTTAGCTCGTATAGGTGCAATTATATAATAATACCAAATAGCCTAATGCTGGTGTAGGCTAGTAATATTCAACGGTACCTGATTTGATTCCTTGTGTGACTGTTGTTGTTGTAGTTGAGTTGGGTCGCCGCGCCTGTACCAGCCCCTCCTTCGTGTTGGCGGAAGAGTCTAGCAGGGACGCACCAAGCACCCTGTCCTCAGGAGGAAGTCACACAAGAACCACCGCTCGTCAGGGACCCCTCGGCCACCAATGACTGTACCAAGAGTCAAGGGTCAGATTGGAGATGCCAAGGAGATTGTGGCTGTCTGTGGCGGTATTTTGTTAACAAAACGTTCCTCAGGGATACCATCCGTAAACACTTGACCCTGGTGATATTGACAGTGGTACCAACCCTACGTGTGACGGTGTTGCACAAGAGGATGGCACCAAGGAAGGTGAACTGTACGTATAGGATGATCACACAAGGTAGCAACTGGTGGTACCACCTAAACGTGCGAATCCGACGTGAGAGTGGTTGTGGAAGGGATCTCTCAATTATTTGGTACTGCTGGCCCTAGTTAAAGGAGAGAAATTCAAAGTCGTCGACCATGCCCAGATCCACACGGCAGCGCACAAGCACCGGGCTCTTATATGTCCATGAATTTTCTACTTAATTTGATTGCATTAGGTTCGGTTAGTTAAAACTATAAAATTATGTATAAATACATGAAAATAGACTCTTCATTAGGCATGAATGTCAAGACATAGCAGCTGCGGATTTCATGATATTGCTTCCCTTCGACACAGTTGCCAACTCATACAGTTCAGTTGATCTGCTGGAAGCTACGAGTCTTTTCAATGGCACCTCCCTTATTTTCTTTCTTTGGTTATCTTATTTGTGTCTTGCGCTTTCATTAATTAGGACCATTTTTCAACATCTGTGATCTTTCTTCTGGCGTCTCCTTGATTTCTTTCTTCTTAGTGGTTGTATTCTCCTTCTTGGTTTCATCTTTCTTGATATGTGGGTTTTATTTACATTAGTCTAGCAATCCTATTTCCTACACTGATCTAGTTACAGCTGAATTAGTTGGGAGGTTTGACGACCTCCCTTCTTACCAAATAAGGATATCTCTTATTTGGTAGCAGTCTCAGAGTATCCAACGTAGGGCTTATAATCTCAGCCGCTACCACAGCGGGCCGATTTATCGGTATTCACGCGAAGTACTAAATAATCTCTAGAGTTGCACCTCAATTCACTACTAGGCACGTTGTACACACTCCGAGACGAATAAAGAAGGAAGAGAAAGCGAAGGAGAGAAATAATTGTTATAGTTACCCATTTAATCTAGCTGCTCTCCTCTAAGCCATGCTCCATTTTCTATGAGCCTGCTCCAGTACCTGCAAAAGTATCTAGGTATCAAGTAATCAGTGTAGATTGGATGGGCAGGGGATCGGCATGAGGGCGGGATACTCTGACGTTAGATACTCCGAGACTGCTATCAAATAAGAGGTTTTCCTTATTTGGTTATAAGGGAGGTCGTCAAACCTCCCAATTTAGTAGCAGTCTCTACGTTTCCAACGTAGGGCTTGAATCCCACATTGGAGGCGGATATCCAATAAACCACAAAAACCCAAGCCTTAGCAAAGTAGAGGACCAAGAAAAAGATTTTTTTTTTTTTTTTTTGAGACAATGAACGGAGGAAGGAAAAACACAGATAAAACAAAAAGGTCCATGTGCCTAAAGGCAATCTCCATTCATAAAATGTTTGTAACAACTGGATTTAAACATTTGTAGATTGTAAGTTTGTGGAAAGCAATTCGAGGGAAGTGAATTCCAAAGAGTAGTACCTCTGGGGATAAATGAATTCTGATAAGCAGAAGTTCTGCATTGTGGAGGAGAAAGTGTAAATTCATGGGCGCTCTCAGCTGCCCTAGTTCTACGGGGAAAGATGTGGAGAGGCGGCACAATTGAAGCAAGTTCCTCGGAACAATTGCTATGAACATATCTGTAGAATAATGCAAGATGCAACGTTTCTTCGTATGGATAATGTAGGAAGGTCCTGTGTGATTGCAGGGTTATTGATTAATCTAATAACTTTATTTTGAATTTTGTCCAACTGCCTCAATGCGCCACTCCACTTCCACCCCACAGAGGTGAACAGTAATCCATCTGAGAACGCACATGACTTTTATATATTACGGCCAACTGCTCGTCAGTGAAGAATTCTCGAACTCTGTACAGGAATCCCAGTTTTTTAGAGGCATTCTTAGCAATGCTTCTAACATAATGTGTCCAGCTCAAGTTAGTAGTTAATGATACACCGATAATGTCAATACTAGGGGAAGTGGGAATATTTACATCATTAAAAAATATATGGGAGTCAGTGAGATTCTGTCGGTTAGAAAATTGAATGTACTTGGTTTTCTGTGCATTAAAGAAAACTAGATTCTTTTGTCCCCATTTATTAATTCTAGAAAGGTCCTGGTTCAGAGAAATATTTTTGAATTTATAAGATCGGGTTGGGTGAAAGAATTGGTAAATGTGAAGGAACTGTGGAGTGTTGAGTCATCTGCGTAGGAATGTATTGGATTATGAGTGGTAGATATGAGATCATTGATATGAATGAGGAACAGAGTTGGGGCCAAAACTGATCCCTGGGGAACACCCACATTTATTGAGTGAAATTGAGAATAAAGGCCATCTACCATTACACGTATTGTTCTGTTATGAAGATAAGAAGAAATTAGTGGAACTAATGATGCAAGGTCGTAGTGTGACAACTTCGACAATAAGGATTGATGCCAGACTCTATCAAATGCCTTTGATATATCAAGTGCTATTGTATGTGTTTCACCATATGTTGGTCTGTAGCTTGGTTGATTTGATGCGTAAGAAGGCAAAGAATGTCTGCAGTTGATCGACATCGTCTAAAACCATATTGCCTATCACTGATTAATTTATTATTCTCAAGATGCTTAATTATGTGATTATTTAATATAATTTCAAAGACTTTACCAAGAGTGGAAGTTATAGCTATTGGTCTGTAGTTTGATGGATCTGAAGAGGCACCTTTTTTAGGAACTGGATGGATGTTTGCTTCTTTCCAGGGTACTGGGAAGCATGAGGTATGAGTACATAGACGGAAAAATGTTGCCAATACAGGAGCGAGCACCAAGGAGCAATTCTTAAGTACTATTGGAGGAATTTCATCTGGACCAGGAGCCTTATCTACTGAGAGATTCTGAAAAATAGTTTTGACATGTCTGGTGTGGATCTTAAGTGAGAGAATTTCAGGCAAATTAAAATTAAGTACAGGGACATCTTGATTTATTTCATCTAAGGTTGAGTTGGTGGAGAAAATATCTGCAAGAAGGTTAGCTTTACCTCGTTGGTCACTTACAAGATTGCCAGTCGGAGATTTTAATGGTGGAATGGATGAAGCAGTAGTGAAGTTGGATTTGAATGAGTTAAGAGTAGACCAAAATATGTTGTTATCATTTGGATTATTTAGAAGTTTATTTGCCTGCTTGTGGAGAAAGTTTGATTTAGTTAGGTTTAATACAGTTTTGGCATGATTTCTGATGTTTCTAAAGTAATTAAAGGCTTCATGTGTTTTTGATCTTGTGTATGCATTGTAGGCTATTGCTTTTTGTTCAGTTACTCTAGCACAATTATGGTCAAACCATTTAGGTGAATTAGATCTTTTAATGTACTTTTGATGAGGAATAAAAGTTTCCATTCCAATTTTTACAAAGTCTTGTATGTGGCTCAAGGTGGAGTGTGCATCATTAGAAAAGAAAGAGGTCCAGGGAATATCAATAAAGAAACCTTGAAGACCCTCCCAGTCTGCCCTATCGTAATGCCATTTAGTCACCAAAACAGGTTCAGAGTGGGAAGGTGTGGTAGGTGATAAACAGGTGGCCTGTATCAGACAGTGATCAGAAAATCCAAGCGGGGACCTCAGTGTAACATCATAATTTTCTGAATTGGTTGTTAAAAATAAGTCCAGTAGGTGGGAATTATGATTAGGATTATTTGGTACACGGGTGGGTTGGTTGACTAGTTGAGTGAGATTAAATGAGTCTGCAAATAGCTCACATTCAAGACCAGCATCATCAGTCCTGGCTGAATGAGTGAGCCATTCAACATTATGGACATTAAAATCACCCAACACAGTGATTTCAGAAGAAGCATTTAAGTTGAGGACACTGAGTTGTGAGGACAGAGAATCAAAAAGACTTTGCTCTGGAGGAGTATTTGGGGAACGGTAGATGCAACATATGTATTTAAATTTACCAGCAGAAATTAATTTGTATATAGAATAATAAAAATAGGGACAATTGAAACTAGTAACCACCTCCAGGGCAATTTCAGATTTTGCGAAGCAACATACACCTCCTTTAGGTCTGAAATTTTGGAGCAGTTGATAACCTGGAAAATTAAATCTAGACGTGTAGATGTGGATGTTACTTGAGTCTCTGTCAAAAAAAGGAGAGTAGGGGATTTTGCTTGAAGAAATTGGTGTACAGAATTGATGTTAGAGTGAAGTCCCCTTATATTACTAAAGAAAAAGCTGCACCGACGAGCAGCTTTGGGATGTTGCAATGCGCTTGACACAGTCGCATGATGACGACCGGGAGGGCCCTGTGTCAATGACCCAACCCTGCCGGGGGTGGATATCCGAGGGACCACCAGGTTTGCTCTTAACAATTGTACTGCCATATTTATTAGGTAAGTGTATGGTGTTACATGTATGATATGTAGTGGGAAGAGTAGTGTTTTATGGATAGAGGATAGCGATGTAGGGCAATGTCGTGAAGTTGGATGTGTATGTTATATAAAGAGGGTTTTCCTGATACCCCTGATGTGTGAGGCAGAAAGATATGTATCCAGCTACCAAGGCCTGGGAGAGAAAATGGAATTCAGGCTATTCCCTGAGTCTCCCGAAACCTTGGCGGTAGTACTTCCCTGGGCGGGGCTGCCTACCCCTACTACCTATGAATTAAAAATTTTAGTTTATCGGGAAAAAAGAGCGTAACAGTATGGTGCATATTAACCCGTAAACGGCGGCAAAGCTCTTAAGAGGTTTTATTGGGCGACGGCGGCAAAGCTCTTAAGAGGGAGGCCTGAAAAAAACATTTAAACAGCACTAAACATTTTTTTTTCTTTGTTTTCCCTATACCTCATATCACTCCTCCACATCCCCTCCTTCCTCCCTTTCCCCTCCCCTTTCAATTATCACCTATTTTCCCTGTTATTCCCTAATTCGTTGGTATATTTTTGTGCTAACATTAGCAAACTGTGTGGAGGATGTGCTTACGTGACGTAGCCTAGAGGGTGTGTTACATAACCGAGTGTGTGTATGAGTAGGCTCAGTGTGGCTTGAGGCCTCGTGGAGGGAGGGGTTGCCTCAATTTTCTCCATAATTCATGAATGGGCTGGTCCATCTATATTCGCGATTTTGACCAGAAAAATTAGATTTTCTCTTGTTTTATTGTTGTTACAGGTTACTATCTTCATAGTGAAGGTAAAATAGGCTCATATGAATAGGTAATATCGATATTTATCGTAAAATGACGATTATAGGCCTGAATAGAGCCAAAATGCTCGCCCATGGGGAGCTAGTTCATTACCCCCCCTCTCGCCGTTTTCGGGTTAAGAAAATACAGTTACTAGCGTATCAGTCTAGGGTCTAAAATGCACAGGCAGGTAAAGGAATAGGTCATGTCGACCTTGGAATGGCACACCAACATGGGAAAGATGAAGTCAATTGTAAAGTATCACAATAACAAACAGCACGGCACAGCATGTGGATGACCTCCGAAGACACTCTTATATACAAGACATGGGTATGAGGCATAGGCATACCAATACAAAAACCCGTAGACAGTATAGTCCAAATGTAATAAAACTTAAGAGTTACATCCTTAACACTAAACAGACAGTACTGTTCATACAAGTATTGAAAGAGAAAATCTTTGTACAAGCATACAAAAAGAACTCCCCCCCCCCCCCCCGCCTTGTTGTAGGGAAAGGAAGAAAATGCAGTATGGGATGAAGAGATACAGGAAATGGTGGACGTCACCAAATGACACTCTGTAGTTACATGACATGGGTAGGAGGCAGAAGCATACCAACACAAAACCCGGAGACAGTTGAGTCAGAAAGTAAAAACTAAGAGCGAAATCCTAAAGTGAAGCCAAGTGGAAAGTGTTCACAAAAACACAGGCACGGCATAGCCGGCGGACGTCATCATAGGACACTCTGGAGGTACATGACATGGGTAGGAGGCAGAAGCATACCAACACAGAACCCGGAGACAGTGGAGTCAAAACGTAAAAATTGTAAGAGCGAAAACCTTAATTGAAGGCAGGGGTTAAGTGTTTACAAAACAAAATGGCACGGTATAGCCGGCTGACGACATCATATGACACTCGTCATGTACATGACATGGGAATGCGGCATAAGCATACCAAGGCAAAACCCGTAGACAGTGTAGTCGTAATGTAAAAACCGTAAGAGCTACATCCTCAATACTAAACAGACATGTATTGAAAGAAAGGCTTTGTACACACATACAAAAAACACCTCCCCCCCCTTTTGTCAGGGAAAGGAAGAAAATACAGTATGGGACGAATACAGCATGAAGAGAATCAGGATGGATAATGAAGCAGGGGACACGTTCATTGAACGCGACCCAAGGCATACTAAGCCTGGCCGTGGGCATGGAGAGGTATGAAGAGACAGATGCACGGCGGGGGAACCATAACCCTGTGTCGGTCATGTCAGTGAGATAGCAAGACTGTAAAAGCTGAACCATATGAGCAGAGCCCTCTGTAAGAGTTTACTGCCTCCAGGAACATGACGGAAATGTAGGCCCACAGCATGCACACCGAAGCCCGTCCCGGCACAGTGGCACACACAGAAGCAAACAGGGCGTGAATCCGGCATAGCAGAAGTCCCATATGAGTCTACAAAATGAACAGAAGGGCTCAAATTGATGAACCCGAGGGAAGGGGCCCTGGCCATGGCCGCAAACCCTGATACCCACACCCCTGTCGACAAAGCAAGAAGAAAAATTTGTTTCGTCCAGCAGTAGAACAGGGATCGGGCTAGTGGAGTAGGCGGATGAGGCAAGGAACCCAAGAGCCCGCGCCAGAGACCACCGAGCCAGTATCCAGCGTGGGGGCGGACGGAGCCTAAAGCAGGTCTTCAGAAATATGACACCCCTTGTGAGGGAGCACCAGCCCCGTCAAGGCCTCTAAGGGTACCCCAAGAGTGGGCAGGCGGCCTCGAAAGATGTAGTACTGTACATGTCGGCGAGTATCCCAAACCAGACTGCTCAGCGTCATTGAGCCAGTTAGGGAACCCAATCCAATAAGACTGAAGCCCTCCATGGAGACGTCAGCTAGCGCCGATGAAGCATATCAGCCAAGCCGAGGTCAAAAGGTGGCAACCACCCTGCCACACAAACATTTACGACACAAATGCCAATGAGGTCCCTAGGTCTCCAATTTGGCCCAAGAGGAAGCCGGAGACGGAGGGGAACGGAACACGGACACCATCGTTTCAGCTGTTTGGCACCACACTTGCGGCGACAACAGTGTTTACATGTTGGATCAGTGTTGGGGCAGGACTTTATTGTTCCATAGGCCAATTGTCTAACCGACAGTAGAGTCTTGTGAAGGTGCTGTCTCTTTGGAACACTGTTAACCTCTCCGCGGCGCACAGGGGGTTTTCTACAGGGTAAGACTGTGCGCACCTATGATGATTTTGGGACCTATTGCCAATTTCGATAAAAAGTACATCATCGTGTAGGGAATGTTTGCGTGCATCGGCCCATATATATTTGACCCCCCAAAAAATGTCTGGGGGGGGTAGGGGAACGGTCCGTAGTTGAAAAATGTGGAGCGAATGGCACCGCGCGGCTAGATTGTCATCGAGCGGCGAGATTTCCCTGCCGAATATTTACGCGCGCTGGGGATAGAAGGAGAGGGAGGAGGGGGTGGGTTAACGCGTATTATCACGTATATCTCCTTTTTCGAGCCCTTTTAGGCTATTTAGAGTATGTATACATGTGTAGGGCACCCATATAACAATGAATATGCCTCATAGTGACCAAAAATTGCAATATATAAGGGAATTATAAGAGAATATTTAGGCGGGAATGAAGATGTGTTGGAGGTTTGGCGGCAATTTATGAGCTGAGAGTGTGGTTTACGCCATACATATCACGTATATCTTGTACGTAGAGCACTGTCACGCTATAATACAGACTTGTACGTATGTATACGTGCCATATATCAAAATATATACCGCATATAAACCAATTCATGCGATATTTACGCACATTATCAATGAGTTTCTATGCGTGAACCAAGGTGTGAGTGAGTTGTGGTGGGAATGAAAGGGGGAGAGGGTGTGTTACGCCATAAATATCACGTCAATCTTGTATTTAGAGCACTCTCATGCTATAATAAAGACGTGTACATATGTAGGCGTCCCATATAACAAGGAATATACCGCATATAGCCCAATTGATGCGATATTTACGCAAATATGAATGTGTTTCTAGCAGACGGAAGCCTGAAAGGGGGGGTTGGGGGTGGGTGGGTGGGAGGGAGGCATGCAGGGGTGCAGTGAGTGAGTGAGTCGTGGAGAGATGGAAGTCAGGCAGATCTCTAGATAGATAACCAGCTTAGTGATAATTGTGGAGGCGCCCCAGGCGTATTGATGTTTGGTATTTTGACCCTTATGTCTACCAGATGGCTGGTGTTCGTTGCCATCAACAGGTCTACAATAACATGAGTCAGGAATGGAGAGAGAGAGAGAGAGAGAGAGAGAGAGAGGAGAGAGAAACTGAGACATGCGTATGTCGTACATATAAATGGACTTCAGAATTGCATTTTTATGCAAGCAGACATTGCATTTTAGACACATGTGAAGTACCACAGAAACATGTAGGCCATTGACTGTAAATAAAGTACTATATTTATAGACCACCAGCGACGGTGCTGAGTCAACACAGGCAGATTGCCTGTTGTGATAGAGGGCTAAATATAGACTGGTGTCTCCTTACACCTGCGAAAGGGTAGATTGCCACCAGAGAAACGTTTACTTATTTATTTCGAAGTAATATGCAATCTAAATGTATATTCGAGACCTACTGCAATTATTTGTATGACAGTCATGACTATGTATAATCCAATATACGCGCGTAGGCGAGACATAAGAAAGCTGGTTGAGCAATTTTCGACACCCACACAGTTATTATTCATTTTTATTTACAATATTATACAATACAAATGTATTTGTGAAGAGTATTTTATCCATTATTGTATTTATACCAATTTTGTTCCCAGACAGAGCTGCTGTAGCTGGAGAATCAAGGAGCGGCAAGGGTCACCTCGTGACCGCCTGACCGTGTGAAAATGAGTGGAGTCACACTGAGAGGGGCAATTTTGCTGAGTGTTTGGGCAATTTTTGACAGAATAAAGTTATATAATTACTAATTCTTGACAGAGACAAACTATTATAAACCTTGGCATGATATAATTGATAATCCCATCAATTTACAAACGTAAATTGGTGGGATAATTCATTTTTTTTTGTATATTGTCATTTCGATTGTAGACACGAAGTTTTGAGTGATATTTGGTATGAGCTCCTGTGGCATGGTTGGTAAGGTCGCGGACTGGAAAACTCAAAGTGTCGTAGGGTAGTGGGATCGAATCCAGGAGGGGGTTATGGGGAAGGTTTTATATTGTCTAGAAAAAATTTTATAAATTTTTTTTTTACAAGATCATGCCATTGTATTCAAACAATATGAAATATTCATAGAATATATCATATTGTAAGAATACAATGACATGACCTTGTTTTCTTTTTTTCTTTTTTTATTGTTTTATTTTATTATCATAGTAGGTTTGACATGATTTATTGAAACATATTTATTTTTGTACAATTCATTTGAGGTAAGAAAATAATTATATACACATTACTTAGGCTAATAACAAACATATATATTGATATACTAAAAAAATAAGGCATATTACATGTAAATCTTTGAAACTTATAAACTAAATAATGAAACATACAATTATATAATGTAAAAGCTATATCACAGGGACATCTTTGGAACTTATACATTATATAATATATATGTTACATTATGAGGTAGCGTGATCAATTAGGTCAGGTCAGGTAAGGTAGGGCGCGAGTCCAGGGCAGGGCAGGGCAGGAGGCGAGTCCAGGGCAGGGCACGGGGCGAGTCCAGGGCAGGGCAGGGCAGGGCAGGGGCCGACACTCAGTAGTTCTTGAAGGTGTGGTAGTCCCTGAAGCAGTCACCCAGGCAGAGTGCAACTTTGCACTCGGCGCACATTGAGGTGACTCTTTTGGTCACATGGGGTTTCCTCACACTGGAGCTGCAGACGGTGCACTGCACCTGCCTGTGACGAGTGCCAATCAGCTCGGTGTTGGTTGTGTAGTGTCTTTCGACACCCAGCTGGATGCGGTCAGGAACGTGATCCCCACGCCATGCCGTACGTCTGTGAGTGGTGGTGCCATACTTCTCCAGGAGTTGGTAGGAGACGTTGTACACGAACTCCCGGAATTTCAGCTTCTGGTTTGGGGCCATATCCTTCTTCACCAACCACAAGTTGTAGGCGTTCAGCATCGTTATGTCAACTAGGTGGAGGAAGAGCTTGTGATACCACTTCACAGTCTTCCTCAGACACTCAACACCTGACAGCTGACAGTCAGACTTGTCCACCAGGCGCATGTTTTTGGTGTAGTCCACTACCATGTCGGGCTTGTAGATTGTCTTCCTGGTTCGGTAGTGGATTTTGCCAGAATCCACCTGGGCACCTGTGTGGACGGTGGAAAGCAGGTGGACGTCTCGCTTATCCTTCCACTTCAGGGCTATCAGTTTCCCACACTTCTCGAGCTGCTTGTATTTCTGCCCCTTTCGTCGCCTTCTTCGCACATGCCTCTCGCGGTGTTCCTGGGCCAGGTCGTCTTCTGAAGGTGTGTCACTGGAGGAGGCATCTGTGAGAGGAATGACATCACCTGTGAACTTTGGCATAAACTTTCTTGTCTTTCTGACAGTCCCACATGACCCCGTTTGGTTGTCATAAAGAAACTGGCAGAGAGCAGGAGAAGTATACCAGTTGTCAGTGTAGATGATGTGGCCTTTGCCCAGGTAAGGTGCCAACATTTTCCTGACGATGGCACCTGACATGCCCATGGGGTCATTGGCAGCGGCTTTCGGTACGTCAATGTCAGTTCCTGTATACACGATCATGTCAAGCACTATTCCAGTTTCACAGTCGCACAACACGAAGAGCTTGATTCCGAACCTATGCCTTTTCAAGGGGATATACTGCTTGAAAACAAGACGTCCTTTGAAGAGCACGAGCGACTCATCAATCACCAAATTGAGGAAGGGGTAAAAGTATTTCCTATACCTCTCCAACAACATGGTGAATACATCCCGAACTTTCCATATCCTGTCAATCCTGTTAGGATTTTCGTTGTCTGCAAAGTGCATAAATCTTAGCAGCAACAAAAATCTGTCACGAGTCATGAACTTATTGAAAGTTGGGGTGGCGATGAGAGGGTCGTGCTTCCAGTAGTGTTGCAACACATGCTTCTTGATCAGAGGCATGAGGAACAACAAGGCAAAGAACGTCAGAAATTCTGCCACAGTCGTATCCACCCAGCCTCGTATTCTCGCTTTTGGAGAAAGGACGTCCAATCTGCCAAACACCCACCTGTAGTAGGCGTTTGTTTGGGCAACGATGTACGTCATTACCTCCATGTCGAAAAAAGCGAGGAAGAAGTCGCTTTCGTTCGCTTGATCATCACAGGGCCAGTCGTCAGTTGTTCCTGACGTCCCAGGATTGAACTGGGGCACGTCAGGTACAAAATTGACCCCGTCAGACTAATCGAACGAAGGCATGCCAGGGATCGGAATGTCGTCTGCGTCTGCTTCTGCGTCTGAAATATCGCTTCCATGGTCGCGATACAGCACTTCATCATCATTACCCTCCTCTTCACTCGACAGACGATGCCCTTCCTCGTTTTCGTCACCGACGTCGGACTCACTCCCACTGTCCACTCCCAAATCCCCCCACCCTTGGTCCCGTGCTAGGGCTTCGTCGTCGAAACCCGGGCTGCCAATGTCCTGCGAATCACCATCAAACAGCAGGGCGGCATACTTAGATGGTGTAAGAGTTTTCCGGGTCACTTTGGCACGTGCGGGAGTCTTATGGACAGGGACAGCAGAGGTGGCGGCAGGGGCGGCGGCGGCGGCAGGGGCGGCGGCGGCAGGGGCAGCAGTGGTGCGTGGCCTTGATGGCAAGATGATGGTGGTGCCTGTCGCCCTTCTCTCTGTTCCTTGGGCAGGGGCGGCAGGGGCGGCAGGGGCGGCAGGAGCAGCAGGGGCGGCAGGGGCAGCAGGGCCGGCAGGGACACCAGGGCCAGCAGTCGCTTTCCCAGTCGCTTTCCCTCTCCCTTTCCCCTTCCCCTTCCCTGTTCCTTGGGCAGGGGCGGCAGGGGCGGCAGGGGCAGCAGGGACACCAGGGCCAGCAGTCGCTTTCCCAGTCGCTTTCCCTCTCCCTTTCCCCTTCCCCTTCCCTGTTCCTTGGGCAGGGGCGGCAGGGGCGGCAGGGGCAGCCGGGCCAGGGGCGGCTGGTGGTGTTGGTGGTGGTAGGGGCACTGTGGCTGGCGTACGGGTTCTTTTCCCTACGCCCGTGCCTTTCATTTTTCCTGCCCCCGCAGGTAATGCAGCCCTAGGGCGGCCTCCTGCGTCGCTGGTACCGGTGGCAGGGGTGGCAGGGGTGGCAGTGGTGGCAGTGGTGGTGGTAGTGGTTGTTGCAGTGGCCTGGGTCGTGGTGGCAGTGTCCCGAAAGACCAATGACCTCTGTGCCATTGCCCTGCTTGCACGTGTTTTACGTGCTTTTGGTGCTGGTGATTCATCCTCTGAGCTGTAGGGCATGTCGTACTGGTAGCTAGGGTCTTTGGCAGCCACCCTCTGCCTTCCACGGCGGCTAACACCACCAGAAGGAGGGCTGGTTGTGTCATCAGGGAGCGAGCGTGAGGGACGTGTAGGCTCCATGACTAGTGCGTGGTTACTGGCGCGGTGGTGCTTGCACGAGTGCGGGGCGAGCGTTTGGCGGGGTGGTATCGAGAGTTGACATGTAGTACTATACCCACACCAATTTTCAGCCGCCTGGCTATAAACGCGCGGTTTTGGTACGTGTTCAAAGTCTCTGCTCTTAAGAGTCTACCCGCAGTGCGCCGGGGGAACTCTTAAGAGTCTCCCCGCAGCTCCCGGGTTAAGGCTGGTGTGGTAACAGAGACTGCAGGAGCAAGTGCTGCGTGGGGACTCCGGTGAGTCGTGCTGAGGAACGATTAGCACTATACCAACATCATCCACAGTGATGACTGGGTGGGGCAGTGGTGAGGCGGGACTCTGTCGTCCTACAGTACACTCCAACTACCGAAAAGCAACCCGTCTGAGCCTTTACAACGCTTGTTAACGGGAAAATGACGGGAAACCAGTACAGGTATGTATAGCGTAGCGTATCAAGCATGGGCTGGCCACATGGGCGCGATCAACCAAACCCTGCGCCAGAACAATCCCAGCCTGAGGAGGACATAGCACATGAGGACTGCGACGGGCGGAGGCAATGTGGACACCGACTGTCACCCACTCCAGTCCGTGCCGAAGGCATCAGCGGATAAGATGACCAACTGAAAAGCCACCGCAATGCCCGCTAGGGCAAGGCAGCGATCCCGCAGGAAGAAGAACGGTACCAACAGGATCATGGCCCGGACGCGTAAGCGAAGAGCCCTGACCACTTGCTGTGGTGGCGATGACCCATGTTAGATTGGGAGCCCCACCCCACCTCACACGACGCATCTGTGTCTATCCTGATGGCCGCCGGGAGAGCAGTCCAGGGCACCGCCGCAGCGAGCGAGCCCCGAGCGACCCAGTGTGATAGTCTCATATGTAGCAAGCGCGGTACCGGCCACAGCCAGTAAGGGGGGAGCGATACAGGGAAGTGTTAGGGGACCAGTAGAACAAGGTGGTCGAGTCCGAGCTGGCCTAAAGGCTCGGTCAGTGCCGCCCATGGTAAATATCTCAGCCGGGAAAAAACCCAGAACACGTTCGTGAACGAGAACGGGCAGAACATGACACGCGAAGTGTTGACGCGTACACCCGACTCCGGGGAACAGGAGTACTGTGCAGCTTCCATGGCCCTCCGTGTGAACGTGGGAGGCCCGCCTTGTCAAGTAGCGAATGTGAACCCCTGGTTTGCGACATGGACGACTACAGCGAGAGTGTCCAGGACATAATGTGAGGAGAAGATTTTATCGCAATGGCACCTCCCCCATACATGGACCGGATTACCTGGACCACCTCCTGAGACACTGCGTCGATGACGGGGAGGGCGCCCGAGAGGAGGTTAATACCTCCACCTCCAGGCCACACCCTTCTATACCACCGGCGTGGCTAGTGCAGGAAGTGGGGGCGGGAGAAGCCGGTGCGGGCGCTTTGCGTCAGGCCCACCACCAAGTCAATGAGACGGCCGGGTGAGGGGAGAGGGTATTGGCCAGGAGCTACGCATTGTGCGGAGCATAGCCCACCTTAATTTGTCATGGAGAAAGGAACTTCCATTGCCAACCCCCGTCCACCTCGCCGTCCTGACGAAAACGGAGAGCGGGCCTCATGCTCCGGCCTGTCCCCCTCCCGTCCGAGCAAGGGACCGGAGGACGAGGGTCCCGGAACTTGCCAGCATAGTCAACCCACAGGACGGAATGGCAAACCGGTTACGAACGGCCACGGGAGGAGCGTATACAATGACCCCCGCGGCCCGTCCCATAGCCTAAGCCCCAGGGCTCCTTGCCGGCGACGGACCTCCACTCGCATGGTTGGAGGAGGACGACGAGGGCTTCGCCACGACCTCCCATTGTGCGGAGCATGTGTCGCTTAGCACAAGCAAGAAAGCCTCCTGCCAAGCCACCCCCAGGAACGTCAGTCCCAGACTTAAAAGGTCCGGCAGGAGGAGGTAGCTGCGGACGTCGGCAGGGGCTGACGAGCAGAAAAACCACCCGAACCTGTCGACGACAATGGGTGGCAAACGTCCAGGACTGGGTAGGAAAAGCGAATTCAACGTAGGGCTTAACCCTTTGGCGCACGATAACTCATTCAGAGTCATTAGGTATTTTTTTCCTAGGCGCACGATGACTCGTTCAATCATTAAACTTAAAAATATTCGCGAAAAATTAAATTTTCGTCTGACGCACGTCATATTTGGCATAGATATTAAGTATTAAGTCTAGTTCAATGAGTACAATTGGGAACCTCCTCAGTTTAACGGTTTACTCACGGCTGGCTGGGAAGAGAGCAGAGTACAGCTCAGTCTGTTTTTCGATACTGTCATGTTTATTCGTTTATCTCAGTAACTGTTTGGTTTATAGTAATTCTGAAGTTACCAGTGGAATCCTCATTAAATTCCGCTTCTATATATGTATGCAAGTCAAAAATGTTGTGGGCAAAATGTTGAGCTAGCGCGAGTTGGAGATAAGGTATTTAAAAAAAAAATTACAATTCTTATTTCGGAGTGCCCCAATGTGGTTGTTTTGTATTTATTCTATGTTTTTATTTGCTTATCTTCAAGTTCAATCAATAACGAAGCCGATGGTACCTCATTAATCCAAATACAAGGATTTTTTGGTGGATAAAAACGTCACAGAAACAAATTATCACCGGGCACAAAACTGGCTCTGAGTTAGCTGAGATATACTTAGGGAGTGGGAAAAAACTTTGATTGGAAACTATAGGTGCGCCTAAGGGTTAAGATCCAGTGAAGTCCGAGGAGCAGAGCAGCAGGCCAGATACAAAAGTGGAGGCCACGGTGGGGATGGTCGCTAAAATGTCAATGAAGAAAGGGGGGAATCCAATACACACAGGACCAACGCCACGTGAGCGGAGGCCCGGGACCTTTCAGCGAGTCTCTGTGTCGATCTAGGAGCAAGAGGCCGCCTGTGGAGTGGATTCGAGGCACAGAAGGAAACAGAGGACATATCAAGGGGGGAAACTCAGCTAAGCAGCCATTCCGTGGGTGCAGATAAATGCAAAGGGCATAAATAACCAGAGGAAAAAGACACGTAGCCGATTCCTGGTGACAGATACAGGTCACAGGGTTCATCCATGAATAGAAAATCCACCTGTGGAGCGAGTTTCTATAGGAAGAGGCAGAGGACACCCCACCTGATTGGCGGAAAAACGTGTGTAAACACAACGTGGAGTCAAGGCCGAACCTCCCTGTCAGTAAAAAGTCAAGTGTGAGCTACCCGACACCTAATTGGTACAAATAGGAGGGGGAATCCAAGACACATAGGACAATCGCCACGCGAGCATTGTCCCGGGACTAGGCAACAGGTCCCTGGGTCCACCTAGTACACTAGAAGGCCGCCTGTAGGGCGGAAAGGAAGCACAGAAGGAGGACACAGAGGATAGGAAATCAGCCAAGTAGCCATATCCAAGACCATACATACATGCAAACGTAGACAGGGCACCAACTTCATCAAGAACCAAGAAAAAAGGCGATGTGGCCGATTCCCAGATATAGATACAGGGTACATCAAAAAGTAGAAAATTCGCTTGTAGAGCGGAATTCTAGAAAAAGATGAAGAACCGGAGGACACCAGGAGACCCTCGCCTGTGTGGCGAAAAAACGAGTGTAAACACGAATGTCGAGTCAACCAGTCAAGGGAATGCGTGCCGACACAGGTCCGATTCCAGGAGTTGAAGGGCGGAGAGACAAACTTCACATCGGCGGGGGTCGTAGATATCCTTGCCGTAGCAGGCTGTGTGGAGGCAGCACCCCCGATGGACCATCATGGCCGACCGATTACATGTTAGGCGGAAGCAGGGAGGAGCTGGCAGTACGGCACCGAAAAATGGGGGGGGAGCGTTACACACCAGTGGAGGTGAGACAGGGTAAATGTATGAGGCAGTATAGCCAAAATAGCATTTGAAACCCAAGTAAGACATTATCCAGGAAGACGCCAAGTAGCAAAGATAACAAGGAAAGTCAATTAAAACACACCCCCACAGTAGACCATAAACACCAGGGCTGGGACAAGCCCATTTGGCAAGACCCAACCCTGGTAAACAGGTCCAATTCCGTTGGGGAAAAAATACCCCCTCCATAATACCTAAGAACCCTCTAGGAGAGCGGAGGGAGGAGGGGGCAAAGCGGCGGTGGTGTACGTTTGGCCGGCAGTAGAGCGGGCACCAGCTGGAAGGAAAAAGGTCAAGTGTGAGCAACCCAACAGTACCCTATTAGTGGAAATAGGGGAGGGGAGGGAATCCAATACACACAGGACAATCGCCACTTTGGGTCGAGTCCTAGGACTTTTCAGGAGGTCCTTGGGTCTACCTAGTATACTAGGAGGCCGCCTGTAGGGTGGAAACTAGGTACAGAAGGAGAACACAAGGGAGAGGAAACAGCCAAGCAGCTGTTGTCCAAAGAGCCCTGTCCAGGTACAATTAAAAAGGGGTATAACAGGGCACCAACACAAAAATCAAGGCAAAAGGCTATGTGGCCGAGTCCTTGACAAGGCACAGGGCACATCAAAAGTAGAATTTCGCTTGTAGAGTGGAAAACTATAAAGATGAAGGAGCTGAGGACACCAGAAGACCCCCGCCTGTGTGGCAAAAAAACGTGTGTAAACACGAATGTCGAGTCAACTTATTTAGTAGCAGTCTCTACGTTTCCAACGTAGGGCTTATGATCTCAGCCGCTACCACAGCGGGCCGATTTATCGGTACTCACGCGAAGTACCAAATAATCTCTAGAGTTGCACCTCAATTCACTACTAGGCACGTTGTACACACTCCGAGACGACTAAAGAAGGAGAGAAAGAATTGTTATAATTACCCATTTAATCTAGCTGCTCTCCTCTAAGCCATGCTCCATTTTCTATGAGCCTGCGCCAGTACCTGCCAAAGTATCAGTCACTTCGCGCCCACCATCGATGTCACACGCCTTTTTTGTCTGTGCTTCGCGAGTGCCTGCTTTGCCTACCCCTTCGCTTCGACTTAGTGAGTGTGAGCCTTTTCAAGCTGTTGAGGTTTTAGAAGGATGTTTCAGTGATGTAGGCAGCACTTTACTACGGCTTTATGGCGTGTTTATGGGTGTGCGCGTAGTGCTGGAGACGTGTTTATTTATTTGTTTTCTTCGGGAGTGGTTGGTCCTCAATGCCACGTAGCGGTCGTTGTGTGTCTATTCTACCCTTGCTTTTCGGGTTCATGTTCACTTTAACACCTTATTAGTGGGCTAGGCGGTCTAGCGGACCGTAGCGCCCAGCGGGGTGTTTTTACCCTAAATAGGGTTGTTTACATGATCATTTTCATGCCTAAATAAGACCCAGAGCGTAAAACAAGTATCTATCCCTGAAAGGGCGTATACAGAGCTTTCCAATGACACCCGAATCATCCTTGTACAACCGCTGGTTCTCTTGCAACGATCTTGCAACACGAGTGCAAAAACCCTGTAATTAAGTAATTTCCCTGTGTAGCGTGTGAGAGAGGGGAGGGAAGGGTGGGATGCACCTCAGTTGGTCCACTGCGGTGGTCGTGAGTGGTCATAGGGTTGCTAGGCTCCTCACACCACTCAGCTCTCTCTCTCTCAGCAACATTATGTGCTGAAAATGGCGCACGACATAAGTTGTGAACCGCCACTTAGTCCAAATGTATTTCACACGACATAAGTTGCGCGCCGCCAATTAACCCGGGAACTGCCGGGAGACTCTTAAGAGTTCCCCCGGCGGACTGCGGGGAGACTGTTAAGAGTGAGTGAAAAAAAAAATCAACTTTTGACATCGAATTTTTTTTATTTTATTTATTTTTTTTATTTATTTATTTTTTTGGCCCCTGGGCCATGCAAAATCTCAGTCCTCTACCTCCCCTCCTTCCCCACTTTCCTCCTCTCCTTCAGTTATCACCTATTTTCCCTGTTATTCCCATATTCTGAGGTATATTTTCGTGCTAACATTAGCGAGTTACAAGCAGGGTGTTGTCATCACTGATGGCAAGCGAGTGCAAGAGAGAGAGAGAGAGTATCGATCGACTGTGTCTCAGTGGCCTTGGGGGAAATTGGCGGGAAAGCAGCTTGCCTCACCCATACATTATGCAACTCGCGGGCTATATCTCCGATTTTGACCATCCAAACGCTGTTTTCACTCGTTTTATTGTTGTTTCAGGTTAATACCTTTATAATCAACTCATAATAGGCGCATATGGATAAGTATTAATGCTATTAATGGTACAATGAATATTTTAGTGACGGAAACACCTCAAATACGTCAGCACAGGGGGACGTTTCCAATTACCCCCATGCGCACTTCAGAGGTTAAGGGTTAACTAACCCTTAACGTAACTGGGGGGGGGGGGGGGGGATATGCTTCCCATGTGATGCATTGTGTTTCTTTCCCTTTTTGGCGTGCTTTTTGTTTTATTGTATTTTTTGTATGACTACGTGTCGCTGTTTTACAAGACTTGAGCATGAGGTTTCTCTGGATTCTGCTTTTGTGAGAGCATAAGGCACACAGCCTTTATTCTCTCTCAGACATGCTGCTTTGGTCTAAACTGACCTATAGCCCTTCTGACTTGTTTATTAAACATGTCCATAGTTGGTGGTCTTGTATTTCGTCGCATGGTTCACGCTTTTGTCAGTTCCTTTTAGTTTCCCCGGGCCAACTAGGCTACTTGGCTCGAGGATACATGGTTCTGGTAACAGTGTCGGTCAACCCCTAGGCTATCCTAACTTTTATTTTATTCCTTTAACGTATTTGTGGGGATTCTCGGGCAGTGTTTAGCTTTGTTACTAGGTTCTTTCACTCTTGGATTGACGCTGCCCTAGTGTTTTATCTTTTTCTGTGTTTTGTGTAACTAGGCTAAGCCTGTTTTTTACCTTGAGCAGACCGCCGTCGGATTGGGCCACACAGGTCCTTTCCTTCTGTTTTCCTCTTGTCTCTACTGACTTGATGGTTATGGTCTTCTACGCTCTTGTTAAAATTCTCACCTTTGATTTTGTGTGTTTAAGCTAATCGTTTTTTTGCCTTGAGCTGCCCACCGTTGGAATGGTCCACACAGGTCCTTTCCTTCCGACTTCCTTTTGTCTCAACTGACTGGGAGGTCTCGGTCTCGTCGCTCTCGTTAAAATTCTTGTTTTTCTTACATTTTACCTGTTTCTGTTCTTCCCCTGCATGTGTTTACTTGATCATAAGTGGGGGGGGGGATGTCTGGAAACTGTAAGAGCCCCATTCACAGGGAGGATAAGCTTAGACAAGTTGACTCGACTTTCGTGTTTACTCACGTTTTTTCGCCACACAGGCTGGGGTCTTCAGGTGTCCTCAGCTCCTTCGTCTTTTAAATCCGCGCTACAAACACCTTTATCTTTTTTATGTGCCCTGTGCCTTGTCAAGGAATCAGCCACATAGCTTTTACCTTGATTTGGTGTTAAGCGCCCTGTTATACCCCTTTTTCATGTACCTGGACAAGGCTCCTTGGACTACAGCTGATTGGCTGTTTCCTCTCCCTTAAGTCCTGTTCCTTGTGTCCTCCTGTACCTGGTTCCCGCTATACAGGCGGCCTCCTCGTATACTGGGTGGACCCAAGGACCTCCTGAAAAGTCCTAGGACTCGACCCAAAGTGGCGATTGTTCTGTGTGTTTTGGATTCCCTCCCCTCCCCTATTTACACTCATAGGGTACTGTTGGGTTGCTCACACTTGACCTTTTTCCTTCCAGCTGGTGCCCGCTCTACTGCCGGCAGTACTTACGCCGCCACTTCGCCCCCTCCTCCCTCCGCTCACCCAGAGGGTTCTCAGGTATTTCGGATGGGGCCTTTTTTCCCCAAAATTGGTTTGGACCTGTTTACCAGGGTTGGGTCTCGCTAAGGGGCTTGTCCCAGCCCTGGTGTTTACGGTCTACTGTGTGGGTGTTTTTTTTACTTGACTTCCTGTTCTCCTTGCTACTTGGCGTCTTACTGGATGTTGTATTACTTGGGTATCACATGCTATTTTGGCTATACTGCCTCATATTGCCCTGTCTCACCTCCACTGGTATGTAATGCTTCCCCCATTTTTCAGTGCTGTGATGCCGGCTCCTCCCTGCTTTCGGCCGACATGTCAGCGGTCGGCCATGCGGGGCCATCAGGAATGCTGCCTCCACACGGCCTGCTACGGGAAGGATGTGTATGATCCCCGCCGATGTGGGGTTTGTCTCTCCGCTCTTCAACTGCTGGAAACTCTACCTACATCGGTGGAAGGACAACGGGCCAGGACGTCTCTCCGTCAGTCGTGGGACGTCATCTCCCATTACGTCCAGGTGGTCCTGCACAGGGCTCCTTCCTTCCGTGAGGATGACGTCCGTGTGTTGTTGGGGATCCCGCCTACCTCAGATGCGGCACGCCGTTCCCGCTCCCCTACTGTTCGTCACTCCCGCTCTCCTACTACGGCTCGTGGCTCCCCTACCAGGAGTTCGGGTCCGGCGGACGGGAGGGCGCATCACAGGGAGCGGGCCCCCCGGCGTCATGACCCTCGAGTGCCTGCATCCGACCAGTCGGTGACTTCAGGAGCGTCTGGCAGGAGAAAACGACACCGATCACCCTCTCCTGCTGATCGACCCCGCCTTGGTTCTCCTCACCTCAGGATGAGCCCCCCACCTCCGTCGCAGGGTTCCACGATCGTCAGGGCCAAACGACGTCCTGCCCCGCCTGCCGAGGAGGTCGTTCTCCATCCTGCCCCATCTTCTGCCACTGGTGGGGTGGAGTTCGAGCCTCTGCCTTCCTCCCAGCCTGTGAGGGGTCCCGGCCTCTTCCCTATGGCGGGCCCTGCTGTGGTGGTCCCTGCGGCGATGCCCTCCACGCCTCCTCCTCCACCTGGATGTTCGGACACCTCGATCCCTTGTGGCCAACCGTTTCCTCCCCGTCTCCCAGACCATTCCGACGATATTCTCGAGATGGAGGTTGCGGACTTTGACAGGCTGGAGGACGAGGATGTGGAGGTCGACTCGTCTTCGGGCGATGCATCCGATTCTGATCGGGATGACCCCGCCGTGGAGGCCCATTCATCCCCCCCGTCCCCTGCGTTCTCCCCGCTCATGGACCATGATGCCCGGGGGCACAGTGAGGCTGGTTCCATCTCTCCTCAAGCAGGGGTCCATCCCTACTGCTGCGGAGACGGAGTTCAGAGCGGAGTTGGCTTCCATTCGTCTCGAGATGGCTTCCACTAAGGCAGACATCCTCTCCTCTGTCACGGCGGCCATGGAGGCGGTGGTCTCTCGGTTTGGTACGCCGAACCCGGTACCTCTGCAGACTCCGGTTGTGGCTTCTCTCCCGCCTGTTTCCGACAACATCCCATCTCGGCCTGCTCTCCCGGTCGTGGTACCGTTGACGTCATCTGCTTCATCACCTGCACCTCCGACGCCGCCTACGACTCCTCTCTGGCCCGTTGTTATCCCGGGCCAGGGTTTGGGGTTGTTCTCTCATCCCCTCTCCAAGTTTAAGATCCCCAAAGGTCAAGATGCCATCCCTTTATGGGGATTCTGTGGCATGGAGGGCTGTGGTCGCCTCCAACCCTGAGGGAGCGGTCCGTCTGCCGGCCGGAGGGCTGGGCTATCCAGGTCAATGAGAAAAATGTCTTCAGGGCCATTACTCCACAAGGTCTGGTCCCTGAGGTAGATGTACAATGGAGTACAAAGGAAATCAAGTAACAACAGATCTAGTGACCCTTCTAGGTTGCTTGTCCTCCAAAACACTGAGGATCAAGTGTCCAAACAGTGGTTTAGAGTGGGTAAGGGAACATTGGAAAGGGAATTACTGCCCTGGAACTAATGTCCGTGGCAGGATTAGGAAGTTAGTAGAGGACAGAGGGGTTAGTAACTGAGGGGGGGATAAAATAAAGTTATTCATTTACAAACGCAGTCAGTCGCGGGTTTGATGAGAGATATTTGTCTAGGCGGAGTTTACATAAATCAACGGTGATGCAGTCTATAACGTTTCGGGGAAGCCCATTCCACAAGTTGACAACTCGATTGAAGAAGAAATTCTTTGATTCGTGCGAGTTAAAAGATTTACCAATAATTTTGCAACCGTTTCCCTGCGTGTAATTAGATTGGTCGATAGTGAAGTACTTACTACAGTTCATATTGTCGATGCCTTTGATGATTTTGAACACTTGAATTAAGTCACCTCTTAATCTGCGCTGGGTTAAAGGAAATATATTTAATTCTCTAAGACGCTCTTCGTATGGTTTGTTCTTTAGGCTAGGTATCATTTTGGTAACTCTACGTTGAACTCGTTCTAGCTTGTTTATATCTTTTTGGTATATATAAATATATGTGAGGGTATACAGATAAGTATTAATGATATTTATGGTAAAATAACTATTTTAGTGATGGAAACAGTGAAATAGGTCCGCACCAGGGCATGGTGTTCACTACATACGGTGCGCACTTCTTAGGTTAAATATAACAAAACCACTCACGGACTCGTCCTTAAGATGTGGGTACCACTACTAGAAAAAACTAGTAAAAAATTAAATGAATAATAATAAGTTAAACATGATCCAGCTTTGTGCCCTTCTTATGCTTCTGCTGTCCAATGTGCGCGTCACCCCGGACTTTCGGAGTGTCATATGCCCTTCTAGGCACCGTATGGGTCAGACGTGTCTCGAGGTGTGCCCACCCTCCTTCATTCTTCTCCTGCCCTCATGACTCATGAGTCTTTTCACATATGTACATGCTATATGCTGAGGTCAGGGTAGCTTATAGACTAGGTTAGGTTGTGTACACCTTTCCCACTTGCCTTAGGAGACTGTTTTCCGGGTATTTGGCAAAGGTTAGTTTTGTCAGGAGTCCTCCTCATTGTGGTAAGGCGAGGCTCCCACGTGTGTTATATTGTCCTAGATTATTCTATTTTAGCTCTAATAGTCATGAGTCTTCTTTTAGTGAATCCGGTGCCCGCTTTTCTGCCCGATTATGGGGGTTAAGCGTTTTTTTTATCTACACGTGCGTTTCAGGTTGTCTCACTAAAGCGGCTATCCCACTGCGCGAATTTTCGATGGTGAACGCTCTGCGACTGTATTTTTTCTCTATGTTCCAAAGTTCCTCATATTTGCTCGAGCCTCGAGTATCCTCTAAATGTCGCAAAAAGCACACAGCATTCGTCGTAGCTTCGCCCATATTCACCCAGAATCGCCGTTATTTTTTAGCATGCTTAACCCTTCAGCCCGGGTGTACTGTTAAAATGACACCGCGAAAGAAGGGCAGGAGCCCGGGTGTACGGTTAAAATCCCTGTGCTTGAAAGCGTGCTTCAAAATTCGCGCGGCCAAATTTTACTTTGCAGGGGCGATCACAGCGCCACCAAGCCTCAACTACTACCGTTATCAGTTCCTACGTGGCCGCCATAGCGAGTAATAGTGAAAAAACTAATTCCGACGCGTCCGATTCGGTGCAACCTCCCGCGCGCCCCATTGCTACCCCACTCGCAACTTCGACGCCTGTAGCAACCGAGAAGAAAGCTCAACGAAAGAAAGTGAAGCGTTTGTTGAGTGATAGTGCTATACAGCGAGAACTTTTTGATATTGAAGAGAGCAGTGGCGAAAGCTTGGTGGACAAAGAACAATTTATAAGTGCAAGCGAAGATGATGATTTCGTTGGCTTTGGAGACGACGATAATGTGGATTTATTTGAGGGGGGAGACAGTAGTGATGGTCCTGATGTGGAAGTGTTTCAGGAAGGTGCTATTGAACTTCCAAGTGTGCTAGAACCTAGGCCTACCCCCTTGCCATCTTTGCTAGGTCAGCCTAGGCCTAGGCCTAGGCCTGGCCCAGGACCTTCCCCTTTGCCTGCCCGTACGCCCTTGAAAGTGGGCAAATATTTTTATAAACAATCGTTGGTGAAAAGTGCAGCTAAAAAAGCACGCAGGGCAGCCGCAGAAAAGGCTAGGGAAGCTGAAGACAGTGATAGTGACGCCGACCCTGGTCTAGCAACCACCCGCATTCCTTTGTCCCGACGCCTTGACCCAGGACGCCGTGTGGGTCACCCAAAGCCCTCGGCTTCATCTCTCCCTCAGGATGACCAAAGGGCCTCTATAAGTGATACTAGTAGTGTGCCACAGCCCTCAACACACCGCAGAGCATTATTTGATGCGGAGAAGCCCTCGGCTCGCCGCAAAAGGAGCCCAACTCCCGAGGCCGAGGCTCCCATTGTTGAACCTCCCGCGCCCCACGCCGCCGACGCCCGGTCACTTCTTCACCCGAATTGTCTCCTGAAGAGGATACTGACGACCCCAACATTGCCCCAGATGACCTGACGTCGCCTGAGGAGGAACAGGAACAGGAACAGGAACAGGAAGTCCCGACAAGACGAGTTAGAGGGCGAGGTCGTGGATTTTTTTTTTTTTTTTTTTTTCTATGTGATTGAGGGAGGCAAAAGGCATAACTGCCTATAGCGAGTGCCTCCCCCATAGTTGAAAGAGTGACAGGGCCAAAATCAAGGGACATTCGAGCCAAAATGCCTGGACACACGGAGCTTGAAGCAATTTAAGTCATAGAAAGAGGGAAAGACTGATTCTGGGAGAGAGTTCCAGAGCTCAGATGTTGAGTAGAAGAAAGTTTGAGAGTAACGTTTCACTCTTGGGTTGGAGAGTTGCACAGAGTAGGGGTGGGATTGAGTTGCAAGACGGGTACCACGTGCCCTACGTAAAGGAGGTGGTATGCACTGGGATAGCTCTGAGGAACACTGATTATTATAGTAGCGATAGAATAGCGAGAGAGATGCAACATTGCGGCGGAGAGAGAGAGATTGCAGAGAGTTGGTGAGTGGACGGGAGTTAATGATACGAAAGGCCTTCCTTTCAACTTTGTCTAGGAGAGCGGTGTGAGAGGAACCTCCCCACACATGTGAACAATACTCAATACAAGGGCGCACTATGCCCTGTACAGAGCAAGAAGCTGTGCAGGGGAAAAGAACCCCTAAGGCGGTTGAGCACACCCAGCTTCTGGGAGGCTGCCTTAGCAAGACTGGTAATATGGTCCTTCCAAATGAGAGCAGAAGAAAAAGAGACACCAAGAATATTGAGAGAAGATGAAGGGTTGATTTTTGTATTGTTGAAGAATAAGGGATAGTCCGCTGGGAGATCCTGACGGGTAGATAGATGGAGAAATTGGGTTTTGGAAGCATTAAGTTAACAAGGTTTTCTCTGCCCCAATTGGAAATAGTATTTAGATCAGAATTTAAGAGTTCTATGGCTTCATTACGTTTGTCGTTGAGGGACTGCTGGCTGGGGCGTTCTGAAAAACTAATGGAGTAGTGTAAGGTTGAGTCGTCTGCGTATGAATGGATGGGAATTAAGGTACAGTTAAGGAGATCATTTATAAAAATTAGAAATAGAATAGGAGATAGGACAGAGCCCTGAGGAACACCGAAGTTTATAGGGTGAGGAAGTGAACAATGGCCGTCCACAACCGCAGCTATGGAACGGCCGGAAAGGAAATTAGAGACAAAGGCACAGATGGAGGGATAGAAACCGAAGGAGGGTAGTTTAGAAATTAAAGATTTATGCCAGACTCTATCGAAGGCTTTCGATATGTCTAGTGCAATAGAAAAAGTCTCACCGAAGTCCCGAAAGGAGGATGACCAAGAGTTAGTAAGATATGAAAGAAGGATGTGGTCAGTCTGCCGACGCCGCTGCCCCTGGGCGTGGGCGTGGGCGTGCAGGGCATCCGCGTGGCCAAGAGCGTGTACCAGGGCGTGTGCCTGCTGCACCTGCACGTGCTCGAGCATCAGCATCCGACCTGTTTGTGTGGACAGATGGGGCTGATTTTGAGCCAGATTGTCCTGCCTTTGACGAGGTACAGATGGGTTCCGGGGTGTCACCAACATTTCCCTGTGGTCCAGATGCTACCCCCAGTGAACTTTTCTGTGGCTTCTATGACAATGAAGTCATGGAATACCTCGTCGAGGAGACCAACAACCATCATGAGATCTGTGCCAACTTTCTTGGGCGGAAGACCAGTGCCAAGATGGTGGCATGGAGAGCTGTCACTGTGGCAGAACTATATGTGTTCTTGGCACTCACAATGCTGATGACACATATCAGGAAGCACGCTCTGGCAGACTACTGGATAACTGGCGACATCATAACTACTCCAGCATTTGGCAAGTACATGTCCAGGGACAGGTACTTCGACATCCTCTCCTATCTCCACCTGACAAACAACATGGCACTCCACCTTCCCGACTCATTATGGAAGATCAGGAAGCTGTATGCCACGATACGTCATCGGTTCACCACCTACCTGATTCCTTTCCAGAAGATGTGCCTCGATGAGTCTCTGGTCCTGTTCCGTGGTAGGCTGCACTTCCGACAGTATATCCCGTCCAAGAGACACCGCTTCGGCATCAAGCTCTTCGTCCTCTGCGACTGTTTGACGGGGTATGTGCTGGACTTTGTGGTGTACAGCGGCAAGGGTGGAGAAATTGTGACTGACCCCCTCATTGGTTTTGGTGGCACTGTAGTGAAGAAGATGATGGAGAGGCACTTCAATCAAAACCACATCCTCTACACAGATAATTACTACACGTCGCCTATCTTGACCAAGTACCTCCATGACCGCAAGACCGGAACTGTCGGCACTGTCAAGGCCAAGAGGAAGGGCATGCCAGGCTACCCAACCAAGACGAAGAAGGCGGACATCTTCCACAAGAAGAGTGGCCCCATCCTCTCCATCCACTGGCATGACCAGCGGAAGGTCAACCTCCTCAGCACATGCCACAAGGCCCAGATGGTCGCCACAGGGAAGGTGGACCGAAGAACCAAGAACCCCGTCCGGAAACCAGCTGCTGTCCTTGATTACAACCTCAACATGCGCCTCGTTGACAAGTCCGACATGCAGATGGGCTTCATCGACTGCCTGCGAACATATTGCAGGTGGAACAAGAAATTTATCCTGCATACGGTAGATATGTCGGTCCTCAATGCCTACAACATCTACCGTCTGAGGACTCGAGGAGCCAAGAAGTACAAGTCCCTGCGGAAGTTCGACAAGCAGGTGCTACTTGAGCTCCTGGCTAAGCATGCGGAAGCTGGGAGACCACTACAAGGACCAGGCCAGCTGGACAGAACGGGGTGTGCCGACTTCTTGGAGGCACCAGCTCAACCCCCTTCCTTTCAAAGCACCAGGTAGTGCAGCTAGGATGCAGAAGTGGTGCTATTTGTGCAGCCACACAACTCGCAGACACCGCAAAGTGACCAAAACCACATGGGAATGCCTCGAGTGTGAAGTGCCACTGTGTGCTGGACGGTGCTTCAATGACTTTCACACTCTCCAACAATTTTGAAGTGCCCGTGACAATAACAGTGAAAGTGACACTAATAATAATAAAACTAAGTATAAGTGAAAGAGACACATAAGTAATAATAAGTGCCTTCATAACAATATGAACAAGTGAAAGTGACACTATATATATATTATTAGCTTACCTAACAATACATAATAGGGAAAATGACACTATCAATAATCATAGTCCAGTGAAAGTGACACCATAATAATAATAAAACTAATTATAAGTGAAAGAGACACACATAAGTAATAATAAGTGCCTTCATAACAATATGAACAAGTGAAAGTGACACTATATATTTATTAGCTTACCTAACAATACATAAAAGGGAAAATGACACCATCAACTATCAAAGTCCAGTGAAAGTGACACTATAATCATAATAATAATAATAAAACTAAGTAATAAGTGACAGAGACACAAATAACTTCATGTAAATAACTTTATTGAGTGAAAATAACATAATAACTATAATAAATGACATAATAAACATAAAAAACACTATCAAATCGCTTGCCGGCATAATTGCATAAAGTGTGGTAAAAGCGTTTCCATTGTATAATGATAATGGCTAATTACTTATTATCGCCAAAGTCCGAAGTTATGACCGCAGTCCGAAATCACCCCAGTTTACAGTAATTTGCGAAAAAATAGGGTGCAAATAGGCTACTTAAATTGTTCTCGGATGTTATGAAATAGGCCTATCTTGTGACAATCGAAAGTAAAAGTAAAACTAGAGAAGCTGTAGAACAAGACATATCAAGTAATTATATTGAGAACTTAAGCTTTGAAAATGCCAGAACAATTTTTATGACAAGGATAAGAATGATAGAAGTAAAAGAAAACTTCAAAAACAAATATGAACCTAACCTATTGTGCGATATTTGTCAAAATTAAAATTAAAATCAAATGCACCTGTTCAACTGTGAATCATACGAAGACCTATACAAAGATCTGAGAGGCAGGGACAACTTGAGGGAAATATTTGAACAAAATGAATTAAAAAGGGTAGCAGAGATTATAAGAACTGCAGTTCTAAAAAGGGAGGGAGATTATTGTTAATTTGAGAAAAGAAATATATAAATAATATGAAAATGTTTAACAAATACAAATAACAATAAGGAAACAGCCATCGTTCATAGAACGAACTGGGAGAGTGCGCCAAAAACAACAACAACAATCTATTATTATATGTTAGTCCTTCTACACTCCTTTAATTTGGTCTATTTGTTAGTGTTCTTCCAACAAGTACAGTATAGGCGTTTGTCAACGAGGACGCTGGAACTGTAGAGGTTGTGGGCGGAGGAGTGGATTTACCCAAGGTTAAGAGATTTGTATCTCTTAACCTTGGATTTACCCATCTAAAAATAGAGAGACCGACCGCGGCAAAAAATGTAGTCGGACATATTATATACAGTATGAATCAAAATGTTTAAAGTAGGTTGATATATATGGTGGTAGGTTACTTTCTAATATAGCTTATTCGTTGGAGAACACACAGTGGATCACCTTTGCAAGTAGTATGATGTGCGGGGTGGTATATGGATAGAATCAAGAGTTACCTAACATACTGCATTTGATAATATAGATAACCTACAATCATGAGTACAGTTACATTTTGACCGTTGCCAAATAATGTAGGGTAATACACACTTTCATCTCGGGGTTAGGAGCTTTGTTCCTCTAAGTTTCATTTGTGGTTTATATGGTATCTGTTGATTAACTCAGAGTCGCTATAGGCCTATTAATCCAATTGGTCTTTTTAACATGAAAATTCCTTGGCAGGGGGGTGGCAGATTTGTTATTCAACCATCTTCATCGTCCTCTAAAAGTATCTTTTAAGCGCTAAATGTCCCTAGGAGGGCTTTTAGTTTTCACCGGGTTTTAAAAGCTACTTTTAGCTGCTAAAAGTTTTTTTTACCCAACTTTTATCTTTTAACCTCTCGGCTGAGCATGGGGTAATTAGACACCTCTCCCTGTGCGCATGTATTTGAGGTGTTTCCGTCACTAAAATATTCATTGTACCATTAACCCTTTACGAGCGGCCTATTTGGTTTATTTATATGTTACCGCCCAGCGGGGTGTTTTTTTAGCCACAAATAGGGCTGTTTACGTGATCATTTTCATGCCTAAATAGACCCAGAACGTAAAACAAGTATCTATCCCTGAAAGGGCATAAAACAGAGCTTTTCGAATGACACCATAACGATCCTTTTATGATGGCTAGTTTTCTTGCAATACCGTGCAAGCGCGAGTGGCAAAAAGCATGTAATTAGTCACTTTCCCGATACAATTCCGTATATAGCGAGTGAGGGAGGAGGGAGGTGAGATTCGTGTCAGTAGGTTCGCCGCGGTGGTCTGGAGCAGTCATACGCTCGCTACTCTCCTGCCACCACTTGTCTCTCTCTCTCTCAGCAACATTACGTGCTGAAATTGCCACTCGACCTATGTCGAGCGCCGCCACATAGTCCAGCTTTATTTAACTCGTCTTATGTTGCGCCCCGACTTTTAGGGGTTAAATAGCATTAATACTATCCATATGCGCCTATTATGGGTTGATTATAAAGGTATTAATCTGAAACAACAATAAAACAAGTGAAAACAGCGTTTGGATGGTCCAAAATCGGAGATATAGCCCGCGAGTTGTATAATCGGTGAACCAAACAATTTCCCGCAATTTCCCCCAAGGCCACTGAGACACAGTCGATACAGCTCTCTTCTCTTGTGCCCTGCTTGCAACTCGCTAATGTTAGCACGAAAATATACCTCAGAATAAAATAACAGGGAAAATAGTATGGGAGGAGGAGGTAGAGTCTGAGTTTTGTCCCAGGGGCCAAAAAAAAAAATAAATAAAAAATAATAAATAATAGGTTTTTTTTTGCGATATGTCAAAAGTTGATTGTTCTCTGACTCTTAAGTCTCCTCGCAGTCCGCCGGCCGGGAACTCTTAAGAGTCTCCCCGCGCTCTCGGGTTAAAAACCCATCTTTAAAAGCTACTTTTAAGCCTAAAAAGTGCTTTAAATACGCCCCTGGATATTAAAAGCCTACAAACTCTCTTATTTAACCCTTTTAACTACCACAGATCCTTCCTAAGCTATATAAAACCCTCTACATATAACTAGACTATATCATACAAGACGTTGGCTGTATTGAGACAGGGTTAACATATAACATTACAGATTAATACTTGATGCTTAGTTTACTGCTAAATATTAATTTGCTTGATATAAATTAACCCTACATTTAGATAATTATAGGAAGCTTAGGAAGGAATTATGGTAGCCAAACGGACTAATTGAGGTGTCTGTAGCCTTTTCATTGCTAGATGTCCTTCCTAAGCTGAATATAGAGTATAATATTTGCCTGTATATAATGACAAGGATGTCAATGGTGCTGAAAGGGATACTAAGTAAGTCAGCTCTACAATTTATTATGACTTACAAAAACTGTCAAACTAATCCATTAACATTAATTACTAGTTAATCCATTAATAGTAACAAGCATCAATATAAGTCAATCTTATTATAAGGTAAATCATAATCTACAAATGAGGTGCCATCAGCAAATAATCTACAATAATTTAGTGAATATTCATATACTGTATGTTGATTTTGAATTACCGTATTTTTCGGCTTATACGGCTTATAGGACGCGATGTTTATAGGACGCACCCTAATTATACAAGTAGAAATTTGGAAAAAAAGTAAAAAGCCATAAATCCAACCTCGTAATTATGAAGAGCCATTTGCATGCTTTGCAAATACACTAGGTACACAATGCTAATATAATTGCCCAATAATGTATATAATGCTTATTGTTTGGCATTATGAGTATTGTACATATCAGTAATGGGCGAAATTGTAAATAAACCTACTATCCTGGAGACACCATTTGCATGTTTACATTTAGGCATCCCTGTTCAGTCAAACAATACGGTGCAGCTTCTGTTTTGGTACGCAATACTGTAGCCTACTATTTTGGATACTACCAAAGTATTCATAGTTCATAATATTTATGGGATAAATAAAAGCAATATCAAAGTGTGTTTTAAATATTATAATAATACCCAATACACCATAATATATTATGTGGATACCAAATTTGTAGCCTACGAAATAGAAAAAAACAAAAAGGTGACGATATCATTACTGTACCGAAAGTTCAGTGTACTGGACCGTTGTACCGTAAAGTCAGGCCAAAAAGTAAACATGCAAATGGCCTCTCCAGGATAGTAGGGTTAATTTACAATTTCGCCCATTATTGATACCAGTATGTAGACTCGATATATGTCTAAAATTTCAACCTTTGTTTGTAAGACGCTGGTTGATTTTAGAGGCCTAATTTGGGAGAAAAAAAAACGCGTCTTATAAGCCGAAAATACGGTAGTGTAAAATTTTGCAATATAGGAAGTCAAATTGTCATTCACCTAAGAGTGCTAAAATAATCATGTTACATACAAGATGGCTACTATTAACCCTTTGGAGATTATGATGCATTTTGACCGTTTGTTCTGTCTATCATTAGACGATAATATATCATTTAACCCACTGAGCCCCAGCGACGCAAACAGTGCGTCGGCAATGTATGTAATGCTAAACCCCAGCGTCACATACGTTGCGTCAGTGTTAATTACTCCGGTCCTATGGCACCTAGAGGGCTCAGATTTGAATGGGAACTATGTAAGTATCCCACACAACCATGCCGATGGTTGACAACTCTCAAAGTCCAACCACGTGCGCGTGAGCGCGCAAAAACATGGTTTTTGGGTGTTTTTGTCTTCAATTTTTTACACTTGAAAATCGACTTTCGGGGGCTCCGTAAGACCCGTTTTTGACCTTTTTGATTGTTTATTTGTGTTTTTTCCTTCATTCCTAACCCATTCGCTATTGTTTCTGGAATTATTTTGTTTTCAAAACCTGCTGGTCCCTGGTGGTACATTTATTTATAACTAGCTGGGGCTCAGTGGGTTAAGGAGGATCTGTGGGAATCATGAGGGGATAAACTATCTCAATTATCCCTCTAACTTCCATAACCATTCCTAATCTGAAGAATATTGTCTGATATAGCCAACAAACAAGAAATACATCATCAGATCTTCAAAGGATCAAATAAAGTATTTGATGTATGTCAAAGAAGTAGTCTGCAACCAATACCATTGTCAATAACACTTCCCCTTATGGGATGGGGTAAAGTATTCCCTCTGATCCTACTGTGTGGCATAATAATTATATTAAGTAATTATATACAAAATTGGGAATACAAGACAGTACTGTATGTGCAGGCTGTCATTTTGTATTACCATGAGGCTTAGCCATTCAGTAATGTATCATAGCTTTTAATATTTTAAACCACCACAAATGTTCCTCATTATAAACACTGTACATTAGAATGATAAAGGTTATTTAACCCTCAGAAGATTAAAACACATGTTAGCAGTTTATTCTGGCTATCATAAGACGATTTAGGAAGGATCTGTCTGAATTAAAAGGATAAAGGCTATCTCAATTAACTTTGACATTCATATACCTCATCCAAATAACATCATCTAGTAATAGCCAGAAAACAGAAAAGAAATGCATCATTATATCTTGAAAGGGCATAGATGAAGGTTTTCATCAAAGATTCTGGTCTAAACAAAACCACTAATTATAAATTCTTGTAAACTAAGTATATATGAAGCCCTCCGAATCATACGGGGACCAACCACCATTTTCTTACTTCTGAGAAAATCAAGGTCAAAGTTTGGCAGTTCAAAATTGTGTAACTCTTTAACCCGGTAAGGTGCCCTCTTCATATTTTTACTGAAGGTAGCTGAAACACTACTCTTTCATCCCAGCATGTAAAAATAGGGGGTTCCACGTCTATATTTTTAGTAAAAACACCCAAACCAAAATTATCCCCTTTTTTAAATGGCCAAAATGGCCAAAATCTAACATTACCAGCACTTTGACCACGAGTTTTTTCTTTTAAAGATAATAATGCACTGATATTGGGTAGTGTATGTAATTGTCCATCATTCCCACCCACAAGCCTCCAATTTCCATACTCCAGGTAAGGCAGGTAAGTAGTTAATAATTAACAGGTAAGTACAAGGGTATGGGTAAGTGAACGTACTTTTACGTACGGGAGAGTGAGAGTATGGAGGTATTAACTGAGTGTCGTTTGGACCCCTTGTGTCATGTTATATTTTTCCCAGGATATTGGCGAGTGTTCCCGAAAGGCGAAAAAGTTACCTTAACGTCCAGGACTCTCACTCATACAGTTTTCGTCTTAAGGGTACCAAACGACTACCAGTGTGTAGGGGAGAAGTTGGGCTATGGCACCACGTGCTTGGCTTGGAAATTCAAAAAATGTCGGTTGGTCCCCTTATGATTCGGAGGGCTTCATATCCTTATAGACCAAATACAATTGTTTTCAGTTTCAGTAAAAGTTGGTTGGTGTGGCTTGCAACCCTCCCTTCCTAACTCGAGAAGCACGACAGGCCTTCTGAAAGTGTCTGCTAGGCAAATGTGATAGGACTTCTGGAAGACAAGTTAGACAACACATAAAAAAATATATTACAAAAAAAAAAAAAAAGCAAGAAAGAAAACCCCCAGTACCGGTGAAATGTTAGCAATATGTGAGTAGTTGGTATGTCTACTTATAACCACCTCCTGCCTTCCCCTAACATGTCATACCCACCCCTCCCCCTCCTCATTTATCCAATATTTTCCGTCCCCCACTTCCTATAAATAGTTTCTCCCGCCTCACATATATGTAATCACCCTCCTGATCACTCCCCCTATCCTCCTCCTCTCTCATACAGACACAAGACCAGCCTGGACCTACCAGTATCTCTCGGGATTCACGAGAGAGCAAATCTATGTCACGCTCCCTCCCGTCTCCTCTTCCACCACTCACGTCACACATATACAGTTTCACACTGGATATTTCGTCTTTACACCTATTTTCTGGTTGTTCAATGCTCACATGTATATATGCATATATATTATTGCTATAGATGGTAAATGTAACAAATATTGTCAGAATTGAAGCTAATTAATTTGCATACGTAGCACTTTAAAAAAACTTAATGGCGCTTTTCTCGGGTTAACCCTTAGATCGATGACGTTTTTCTTTTCTGTTTTCTGGCTATTTTTAGCCAATTTTATTCAGATTATGTCAAGAGGATTAATTGAGATAGTCTTTAACCTTATAATTCCCACAGATCCTTCTTAACCTTTTGAGTACCAGCGACATGAGTTATACATTGTCCTAGCTATATTTAGACAATATTTTGTAGGTTAAGAAAGATCTGTGGTAGTTAGGTGCTTAACCATTTGTGGGGCGTAGTGTTTCCGGAGATAGTGCAAATTCGCGCGCTCATAGGTCCAAATTTGCTTGATCCCTCGCATGATCAAATTTGGTCACTTGCCCTATAAAGGGTTAAAAGGGTTGGTTGATAGTTTGAAGCCTTTTGTTGCTAAAGGTCCTTCCTAAGCTGAATAAAATCGCTTAAGCATTGCCAGAAGATAATTAAATGGACGTCACCGATACTGAAAGTGTTAAATTGTATAAAATCCTCTAATGATAGCCAGAAGAGAGAGTCAAAATCATCATGGGGTTAAAAGAATTAACCAAAACAAATTGAACTGTCTTGACAAACGGGCCAAGATCAAACCAGAATAACCAATCTTATAAGTCCCTAAATAAATGGACATGGGTTGAAGAAAACCTTCTGAGCATGGAGGTGATTAATTCATGGTCACCCCTAATGTCTTACTATATGTTGGGCTAAGTAACCTTTACGTGAGAAACCTTTACCACAATGATCACACTTGAATGGTTTTACTTCTGAATGTACTAGTAAATGTGTGGTGAGGCTAATCTTCTGTGAGAAATCTTTACCACAATGCTCACACTTGAATGGTTTTACTTCTGAATGTACTAGTAAAGGTGTGGTGAGGTTATGCTTATGTAAGAAATATTTATCACAATGATCACACTTGAATGGCTTTACTCCTGAATGTATTAGTAAATGTGTGGTGAGGTTACCCATAAGTGAGAAACCTTTATGACAATGCTCACACTTGAATGGTTTTACTTCTGAATGTACTAGTAAATGTTTGGTGAGGTTATGCTTTCGTGTGAAATATTTATCACAATGATCACACTTGAATGGTTTTACTCCTGTATGTACTAGTAGATGTTTGGTGAGGTTACTGCTCTCTGAGAAACTCTTATCACAATGATCACACTTGAATGGTTTTACTACTGAATGTACTAGTAGATGTTTGGTGAGGTTACCCATAAGTGAGAAACCTTTATGACAATGCTCACACTTGAATGGTTTTACTCCTGAATGTACTAATAAATGATTGGTGAGGTTATGCTTATGTGAGAAATATTTATCACAATGATCACACTTGAATGCTTTTACCCCTGAATGTACTAGTAAATGTTTGGTGAGGTTATGCTTATGTGAGAAATATTTATCACAATGATCACACTTGAATGGTTTTACTCCTGAATGTACTAGTAGATGTTTGGTGAGGTTACCCATAAGTGAGAAACCTTTATGACAATGCTCACACTTGAATGGTTTACTCCTGAATGTACTAATAAATGTTTGGTGAGGTTATGCTTATGTGAGAAATATTTATCACAATGATCACACTTGAATGCTTTTACTCCTGAATGTACTAGTAAATGTTTGGTGAGGTTACTGTTCTCAGAGAAACCTTTACCACAATGATCACACTTGAATAGTTTTACTCCTGAATGTACTAGTAAATGTGTGGTGAGGTGACCCTTCTGTGGGAAACCTTTACCACAGACCTTACACACATGTTTCTTGTCTTTTTGCTTTAAGGTTCCTGTGTCATGGATTTCTTTTTCATAGTTGTCAGCAGAACTCTCACATGAATTATTTTCCAGAATATCATCTATGGGTTGAATTGTATCAGTCTTCTCTTTTCCACTCTCTAACACTTCCTCAGATACTTCAAAGTCCCACTCTTCCTCTTCACACTTAATTTCATTGGTTCCTTCAAAGTCCAACTCTTCCTCTTCATACTTAATTTCATTGGTTCCTTCAAAGTCCAACTCTTCCTTTTCACAGAGTGTTGTCTCTTCACTCTCCAACTTCACAAGTGAACCTTCTTCCAACATCTCCATCATAACTCTTCTGGACAGTAATTTCTTATTACTGAGTTATGAATATATGTTTGTATGGTAGGCCTAGTAAATAATAATGTTTTACAATTCATAAAGTATTCAAAGCCTAAGATCCCTTACCAAGATGTGATCATACTAGAAAGAACCATTATTGACAAATTGATTAATAAACTACGTTGCCTCTTCCTGATGAGTGACTCCAGTGGTGAACCTGGAACAAGAACTGTCATTAGTAAACAGGTCATCATCATTGTATATAATACATATATTTTAACTGTTGTTGGGAAAATAAAGACAAGTTTTATATATTTATTTTACTAATACTGTAGGCTTACATCTACAAAATTTGGGAAAGACAGATTGTGTTATTAATTGTACTCATATATCTACACAATGTAAGGTTTATTCAATTTTTTGTATTGAATATTATTGTAATTAACAATTTAAACATATTTATCAATTATATACTGTATGTGTAACTTTACAACTAAACTGAAAATTAATCAGTGGCGAGATTGTAGGCACCAATCTATCAGGGCAAGACCCAGGTGAGGTTATAGGCATGTGATAAAAGTCGCTGGAACTCCTGTTTCATTTGCTTGGCCTCTCTTACTGATTTTCTTTGTACCTCATTTACACTGAGAGCAATCCTGCTAGCTCTCACAAACACCTTCTCTTCCTATCCACTTCACTACACTAAACATGCACACCACACTTCATTCCTCCACACCAACATTTTTAAAAATTATTAATTATAGCCCAGCCTCGGAGGCCCTGGGGGGGGGGGGGAGGGGGGAGGGGGACCATAAATGACCCCACACCCGACCGACCATCCCCTGACGACCCCACAAAATTACCTGGATCTCGGCATGTTACTCTTTCTATTGATTTCTGCAACATTCGCGGACTTTCCTCTAACTTTCACTCTGTTGAACACCATCTCTCCTCCTACAAACCTGATCTTCTCTTCCTCACCGAAACTCAGGTGTCTGTAGCAACATCCAGCAGCCCCTTCTCTGTATCCTCCTACTTTCTCTATCCTAGTTTCAAAGCCAAAGGCGGATGTTGTGCATATGTGCAAAACAAACTCACTTGCTCTCGTGTTCCCGATTTCGACTCCTCTGAATTCTCAACTTTATGGCTCAAACTTTCCTGTCATTCTCTTACTAAATATTTCTGTGCTGTCTATCTTTCCCTCAGGCCTATAATCGTCATTTTACGATAAATATCGTTATTACTTATTCATATGAGCCTATATTCACTATGAAGATAGTAACCTGTAACGACAATAAAACAAGTGAAAATATAATTTTTCTGGTCAAAATCGCGAATATACATGGAGCAGCCCATTCATGAATTATGGAGCAAATTGAGGCAACCCATCCCTCCACGAGGCCTCAAGCCACACTGAGCCTACTCATTCACAGTCTCGGTTGTGTAACACTCGCTAGGCACGTAAGCACATCCTCCACACATTTTGCTAATGTTAGCACAAAAATATACCAACGAATTAGGAAAAAACAGAGAAAATAGGTGATAATTGAAGGGGGAGGGGAAAGGGGGGAACGAGGGGATGTGGAGGAGTGATATGAGGTAGGCTATAGGGAAAAAAAAAAAAATGTTTAGTGCTACCCGTTTAAATGTTTTTTTTAGGCCTCCTTCTTAAGAACTTTGCCGCCCTCGCCCAGTAAAACTTCAGATGAGCTTTCTTGCCGTTGCCGGGTTAAGAGTCGCTCTACTGGTGATCTTCTTTCAAATCTTACTAACTCTTGGTCATCCTCCTTTCGGGAATTCGGTGAGACTTTTTCTATTGCACTAGACATATCGAAAGCCTTCGATAGAGTCTGGCACAAATCTTTAATTTCTAAACTACCCTCCTTCGGTTTCTATCCCTCCATCTGTGCCTGTGTCTCTAATTTCCTTTCCGGCCGTTCCATAGCCGCGGTTGTGGACGGCCATTGTTCACTTCCTCACCCTATAACTCCGGTGTTTCCTCAGGGCTCTGTCCTATCTCCTATTCTCTTTCTAATATTCATTAATAATCTCCTCAACTGTACCTCAATTCCCATCCATTCATACGCAGACGACTCAACCTTACACTACTCCATTAGTCTTTCAGAACGCCCCAGCCAGCAATCCCTCAACAACAAACGTAATGAAGCCATAGAACTCTTAAACTCTGATCTAAATACTATCTCCAATTGGGGCAGAGAAAACCTTGTTACCTTTAATGCTTCCAAAACCCAATTTCTCCATCTATCTACCCGTAAGGAACTCCCAGCAGACAATCCCTTATTGTTCAACAATACAAAAATCAATCCTTCATCTTCTCTCAATATTCTTGGTGTCTCATTTTCTTCTGCTCTCAGTTGGAAGGACCATATTACCAGTCTTGCTAAGGCAACCTCCCAGAAGCTGGGTGTGCTCAACCGCCTTAGGGGGTTCTTTTCCCCTGCACAGCTTCTTGCTCTGTACAGGGGCATAGTGCGTCCTTGTATGGAGTATTGTTCACATGTGTGGGGAGGTTCCTCTCACACCACTCTCCTAGACAAAGTTGAAAGGAAGGCCTTTCATATCACTAGATTAGCGGGCTAGCGGTTTATTTATATGTACCGCCCAGCGGGGTGTTTTTAGCCAAAATAGGGCTGTTTACGTGATCATTTTCATGCCTAAATAAGACCCAGAGCGTAAAACAAGTATCTATCCCTGAAAGGGCATAAACAGAGCTTTCGAATGACACCATAACGATCCTTTTATGACGGCTAGTTTTCTTGCAACAACCGCGCAACGCGAGTGCAAAAAGCATGTAATTCGGTACTTTCCCCATACAATTCAGTATGTAGCGAGTGAGAGAGGAGGAGGTGGGATTCGTGTGAGTAGGTTCGCCGCGGTGGTCTGGAGCGGTCATACGCTCGCTACTCTCCTGCCACCACTTGTCTCTCTCTCTCAGCAACATTACGTGCTGAAATTGAACATAGTTAGGGGTTAACTCCCGTCCACTCACCAACTCTCTCTCTCCGCCGCAATGTTGCATCTCTCTCGCTATTCTCGCTATTAGGGGAGGTGTGGTGGAGTGGTCTTGCCACTGGCCTGGTAATCCAAAGGTCCCGGGTTCAAATCCCGATGTATCAATGGGAAGATATTATTGGGATGGAATTTGTGCTGTACCTGGTATCAGTGCATTACCACAAGCCCACCGAAACGTCAATAAAATACCCTCATTGTTCCCTGATTAAATAGCACTGTATGAATATTCCCATATTCAAAATATGATATAGGGGTGCAATGCCTGGTGAGTTATCTGCTCAACAGGTGGCATTGTGTGTGTAAGTGTGAGAGTCCGAGTGTAGAGGGTGAGACAGTGAAGCACGGGAATGAGGTGGCTTCAGAGATGGGGTCGTTTCGGGCCATGAGTGAGCACCGTGCCTCATGTGAAGGCAAGATGGCAGGTGCTCGTTGTACTCTACGTACTTCACATGTCTCACTCCCTATACTGGAACAAGACATCACAGGCTTCACTGTTCATTGTAAAGCGGTGAATGTTAAGGCTCTCAGCCTATGCCCGAGAGGAAGTAAGTTGGAAAAAAAAAAAAAAAAAAAAATTCTATCGCTACTATAATAATCAGTGTTCCTCAGAGCTTTCCCAGTGTATACCACCTCCTTTACGTAGGGCACGTGGTACCCGTCTTGCAACTCCATCCCACCCCTACTCTGTGCAACTCTCCAACCCGAGAGTGAAACGTTACTCTCAAACTTTCTTCTACTCAACAGCTGAGCTCTAGAACTCTCTCCCAGAATCAGTCTTTCCCTCTTCCTATGACTTAAATTGCTTCAAACTCTGTGTGTCCCGGCATTTTGGCTCAAACGTCCCTTGATTTTGGCCCTGTCACTCTTTCAACTATGGGGGAGGCACTCGCTATAGGCAGTTCTGTCTTTTGCCTCCCTCAATCACATAGAAAAAAAAATATATTAAATTGTTAAGATACATAATTATAATGGGTACTGGTAAGAGAAAAGTTTACTTCTTGTTTGGTATCTTACTCTTCCACAACTCATAAATATAATGGTATATTCTGCAACTGGTGTAACTGATATATTATATTAGGGCGTTTTTATGGCAAAGGAGTAACATTAAACATCATATTTGAAAGAAGTAGAACCCTTTATTTGATGAAAATTTCTGAAGCAACAACACTGGCAAAATTTAATTCTTGTCAACCAATATTAATAGGTTGCACAAGGCTGTCCCATAGTCATATTTGTTAAAAAAAAAAATATATATACTGTATATATATATACATACAGGGTGTCCATAAAGTCTCTTTACAATTTTAAAAATTTATTACCAAGACAATTAATGAGATATTTTAATCAGATTTGTTGTATGTACTCGGTGGTTATCAAAGTTTTTAATAACATTGCATTTGTCCATTGATCCATTTTTCTTCCACGAGAAAACAAATACTGTAAATGTTTACCTTGACCTTTTGACTGAATATGTGGCACCACAACTAGATGACCTTCAACCAACCATCATTTATCAGCAAGATGGTGCACCACCACATTGGGGACTGCGTGTTCGTGAGTTCCTAAATCAAACATTCACAGACCGGTGGATTGGAAGGGATGGCCCGATTCCCTGGCCACCTCGTTCTCCAGATATCACTCCCCTGGACTTCTTTCTATGGGGTTATGTTAAAGATATCGTGTATCGAACAGAGATACGGGACATCACTGACCTAAAGCAAAAGATCACTGATGCCATTGCGACCATTGATGAGGCTATGCTACAGCGAACATGGCAAGAAATCGAGTACCGTCTTGATGTGCTTCGTGCAACTAATGGTGCCCATGTAGAGGTGTAGTAAATGAGGCAAAAAAAACTTCAATATTTACTCCTCATTTTGTAATAATTTCCACATATTTGTCTGTTCATTTACTTTTGTAATAAATATTTTAAATTGTAAAGAGACTTTATGGACACCCTGTATATATACTGTATAATGTATTACTGTATATATATATATGATGCAGTTTTTACCACCATACACTCCCTGCTGAATAGCAAGGCTAGGGTGGGTGCCCTGATGAATCAGGGACTTAGTGAATAGTTTCCACAGATTGCTAGACCGCACCATTCACCAACAGCACTGACATCTGCCAATAACACACTGGTTGGCCCGAGGCTCGAACCGTCAACCTCACGGTTAGCAGGCGAACGCTCTCTCTCTCTCTATATATATGCTATGCTATTGCATAGCATAGCTATTCCTATGCTATTCCTCCCTCTCCGCCCTCCTCTCTCTTACTTATGCCTAATATCCTAATCTCTTCTAAAGATGTACTTTCTACCCTCTCTGGGCTTAACACTAATAAGGCGTACGGTCTGGACGGTGTTCCTCCTGTTGTTCTCAAAAACTGTGCTTCCGTGCTGACTCCCTGCCTAGGCAAACTCTTTCGTCTCTGTCTATCCTCTAACGTCTTCCCTTCATGCTGGAAGTTTGCTCACATTCAACCTGTCCCAAAGAAGGGTGACCGCTCTCAACCCTCCAACTATCGTCCAATTGCTCTTATCTCTTGTCTTTCTAAAGTTTTTGAAACTATTCTTGCTTCCAAATTTCTTAAGAATTTCTCTTCTCATAATCTGCTCTCAGATCGCCAGTATGGCTTCCTTAAGGGTCGCTCTACTGGTGATCTTCTTTCATATCTTACTAACTCTTGGTCATCCTCCTTTCGGGACTTCGGTGAGACTTTTTCTATTGCACTAGACATATCGAAAGCCTTCGATAGAGTCTGGCATAAATCTTTAATTTCTAAACTACCCTCCTTCGGTTTCTATCCCTCCATCTGTGCCTTTGTCTCTAATTTCCTTTCCGGCCGTTCCATAGCTGCGGTTGTGGACGGCCATTGTTCACTTCATCACCCTATAAACTCCGGTGTTCCTCAGGGCTCTGTCCTATCTCCTATTCTCTTTCTAATTTTTATAAATGATCTCCTTAACTGTACCTTAATTCCCATCCATTCATACGCAGACGACTCAACCTTACACTACTCCATTAGTTTTTCAGAACGCCCCCGCCAGCAGTCCCTCAACGACAAACGTAATGAAGCCATAGAACTCTTAAATTCTGATCTAAATACTATTTCCAATTGGGGCAGAGAAAACCTTGTTAACTTTAATGCTTCCAAAACCCAATTTCTCCATCTATCTACCCGTCAGGATCTCCCAGCGGACTATCCCTTATTCTTCAACAATACAAAAATCAACCCTTCATCTTCTCTCAATATTCTTGGTGTCTCTTTTTCTTCTGCTCTCATTTGGAAGGACCATATTACCAGTCTTGCTAAGACAGCCTCCCAGAAGCTGGGTGTGCTCAACCGCCTTAGGGGGTTCTTTTCCCCTGCACAGCTTCTTGCTCTGTACAGGGGCATAGTGCGCCCTTGTATTGAGTATTGTTCACATGTGTGGGGAGGTTCCTCTCACACCGCTCTCCTAGACAAAGTTGAAAGGAAGGCCTTTCGTATCATTAACTCCCGTCCACTCACCAACTCTCTGCAATCTCTCTCTCTCTCCGCCGCAATGTTGCATCTCTCTCGCTATTCTATCGCTACTATAATAATCAGTGTTCCTCAGAGCTATCCCAGTGCATACCACCTCCTTTACGTAGGGCACGTGGTACCCGTCTTGCAACTCAATCCCACCCCTACTCTGTGCAACTCTCCAACCCAAGAGTGAAATGTTACTCTCAAACTTTCTTCTACTCAACATCTGAGCTCTGGAACTCTCTCCCTGAATCAGTCTTTCCCTCTTCCTATGACTTAAATTGCTTCAAACTCCGTGTGTCCAGGCATTTTGGCTCGAACGTCCCTTGATTTTGGCCCTGTCACTCTTTCAACTATGGGGGAGGCACTCGCTATAGGCAGTTATGCCTTTTGCCTCCCTCAATCACATAGAAAAAAAAAAAAAAAAAAAAATATATATAAGCATTTTAATTTCTTAACCTAAGAAGTGGGCATGGGGGGTATGAGACACCACACTCCTTTGCTGACGTATTTGAGATGTTCCCATCACTAACATCGTTATTTTACCATAAATAGCATTAATACTTATCCATATGCGCCAATTATAGGTTGATTATAAAGGTATTAACCTGTTACAACAATAAAACATGTGGAAAGTGTTTGGATGGTCAAAATCGGCGATACAGGCCGGGAGTTACATAATGTATGGCTGAGGCAACCTCCCTGTCCTCCTCCCCTCCCCTTGTCTGGAGAGACACTGTTACGCAATAGTCTCTCTCTCTCTCGTTCTTTCCCACGCTTGGCAACAGTGATGACAACGCCCTGCTACCAACTCGCTAATGTTAGCACAAAAATAGACCACAGAATAAGGGAATAACCGGGAAAATAGGTGATAACTGAAGGAGGGGAGGAATATGGGGAAGGAGGGGAGGTGGAGGAGTGATATTTGGCATGGCCCAGGGGCAAAAAATAGATAAAAAAAATTTTTTTTTTTTTTTGGGGTGTTTTATATGGATTTTTTGTTTTCCCTTACTCTTAACCCGGCAAGCGCGATAGGCCTCACGGAAGGCTTCCTATAGGGAACGCGATAGGCCTCACGGAAGCAGGACCATAAAAAAAGCCTTCCATAAAAAAAAAGGGCCTATCAAAACAAAGGAATTTGTCTCTAGGTGAGATAATTCCCCTCCAGTACTCATCCATGTAAATCTCACCCACCCCCCTCCCCTCCTTCCCCACCTTATTCCCCCCTCCCTCCCCTCCTCAATTATCACCTATTTTTCCTCTTATTATCATCATTTATCGGTTATTTTTCTCTCCCGCGATAATGTAGCACAAGTGGGTTGCATAAAAGATCGTTATGCAACACCCAGACACCGGCACACACCGCCCCGCTCTCCTCAGTTGACTCCCAGACAGCGAGAGGGGAAGGCTGCCTGTGTCTCTCTCTCTCGCCTGAGATTATGACCGGGTGGCCAATATCTTCGTTTTTCACCACCCAAATGCTTTTCCCACTTATTTTAGCACTCTTGAAGGTTCATATATACATCATATATGTAAAATAAAAGCATACCGAAAACAAATAATGGTTTATATTGTAAATATAACGAATTCTGTCAGAATCCAGGGCTAGAAATGCACAAATAACTACCCTAGCACCTACTGTCATATCGCGCTTGTCAGGTTAAGAGTCTTCCCGCAGTCCGCCGGGGAACTCTTAAGAGTCTCCCCGCAGTTCCCGGGTTAATGGTTATCATTACACTGTTTTCTTAGCTTACGAAGGACCTCTAAGAATCAAAGAGGTAAAAACTTTCTTATTTAACCCTCTAACTCTAATGGATCTTCAGAAACTTAAACAATTATTTTGTGATGTGTATATATATATATATATATATATATATATATATATATATATATATATATATATATATATATATATATATATATATATATATATATATATATATATATATATATATATATATACATACATACATACATACGGTACATACATATATGTATGTATGTACGTAAGTACTCAGGCACATGCCCCATAACTAAGGGAGGCCGACTTGAGACAGAGCCCGAACAGACACAACATTTAAAGTTCCAGTTCTTAGGATTCAGGACCACTTTCCCATTCCCTCATCCTTTACCCTTTGTACTCCTTTGTACTCTGTCTTGTCTAGTACTGTAGGTCAATTTTACAAGAGAAGGAGGATTCCTAGCCCCCAGAAGGGAAAGGTAGGACAGCAAAAGAGACAGACAGAAATGGCTAAGGTTGGGTACAGGATGCCAAACCTCAGTCTGGATAGGACCAGCCCTCACCCATATAATTATTTAGTAATAGCCAGAATATATGGAACATGACATAATTTTACTGGGAGGGTATATAGCATTTAATATTGGCAAATATTGGACTATTGACCTCTCAGATTAGGAATGTTCTCTTAGACACATAAGTAATACAGATATTTCAGTGATCCATCTGAATCCCATACGTAATTCGGAAAATTAGTACAATTGTGAAATGGTTCCGGTAGCTATAATATATGGATAAAGGCGTTTTAACCATTTTTATATAATTATTATATGTTCACTTAGATAACATTAAAGAATCATTCTCAGCTTTGGAAGGTTTTGTAGTAAATAAAAGGTAACAATATATCTCATTTAACCTTCTGTCCCCCATAGGTTCTTCATAGACTGAATAACATCGTCTAATGATAGCCATAATACATCAAACACTTAGGAAGGCTCTCTAGTAATTAAAGGGTCAGTAAAATTCTTCTAGTCCGGCACACAATAATTCGGCTAACCCGACGGTCCGGCATTTGTTAACCCAAGAAATAAATAGGAAATAATACAAATACAGTAAATAAATAAAATATAGTAACCCCTTCTGTACCGGCGACGTCTATTTAATTATATTATAGCTATATTTATGCGGTCTTATGCAGCTTCAGAAGAATCGGTGGTAGCAAAAAGGGTTAAGTGAGACCGTTCGAAGCCTGTTAGTTATTGGTGGCCCTTCTTAAACTGAATAAAATCGTCTAATAGTAGCTAAAATAAAACTAAAAAGATGTCGCCGGTACAGCAGGGGTTAATAATGAATAAATATGCGAAATATACGCCAACAATTACCGAGCCAAAACCATAATTTTGAAATCCAAGCCATTGTCCCTCATATCCCGGATGTGTTGCCCCACCAAATAGACCTCAGTCCGCCATATTCTAGCATACTGTGCACTCATCATCCGTGATATCTCACTACACCTCGGCTGAAACACTAGCTCATGGTAGCTTCTACTTCACCACCAAGCAAAGGGGAATAAATGCAAGAATATCACATTGACTATATCTGATAAACTTGTGATAGTGATACGTTAAGAAAAGGGAACACATTTGTGCTGTGAATTTAATGGTGGGTCCTCTACAATTTATGAAATAAAAAAACTGCCCCAAAAGTTAATTACCCCTTTGAATATTAGCCTGATTCAACCCTACTGGTAAGTGAAAAAATACCCTCCTATATAAATATTGGTAAGGGTTGTGTTAGAGCGCATATCGTCACTTTGTTTACATAAGTCGTACGCTCGCAGTTACGGCTACTAGCGTATGCCTTACATAAACAAAACAGCAATACGCCCGCTAACACAACCATTACCTTGTTGTTGTTGTTGTTGTAGTTCCCCGAGCTGCCTGGCCGAACAGCCCCAAGGCCCCGAGCAATTCCAAGGCCATAACCGAGTGCCCCCACAGAACCCTCCCCGCCGACCACAATAAAGTATGGGTGACCGAAGCCACTCCATGGCGGGGGGCTGAGGAGGGTGAGGAAACGCCCGGGAAACCAAAGCCCCACCCAGGGCCCTGTGCCCCTCAGCAATTATGAAGAGAAAGTTGAGGGGCAAGGGAAAAATGTGACGCTTTGGCTTCCAATCTTGGTAGATTGGGAGGTCAATCCATGGAGGTGACGCCGTCACTTGAGATCTAGAAAATATATAAGTTAAAGGAAAAGTCAGAGTAAGCTATGGGTATGGCAGAGATTGCTCAGCTCTCACTCTGATAGACCAGCCCATCACCACATGACTAGAACCCAATCCTCTCAGCATCAGCTAGGAAAGGCCCTAGAAAGCCGCCTTTGGGAGTTGTCCACCAGTCGGGCATTTTTGATAATCTGGCATGGGCACGGCCCCCTGCGTCCTTTACTATATTACAGGTTTGATTCCCGAAGGGAAGTAGAGAAAACTTAATATTTAGTAGGGGCCCCGGAATCATTGACGATGTAGCCTATTAGTATAATAGTCTCCAATCAACACCACATCAGTCGTTTGAATCAACCGCCGCGAGGAAGAAAAAGAGTCATCTTCATAAGTGCAACGCTACTTCTCTTATGGTGTCGTCACAGATCGGGTACCCACTACGAAAAAACCTTCGCAAAAAATAAGAGAGTAAAAAAGGAAAAATTTAAACACTTAAACACTGTTATCAACAAGCTTCCCACATTCGGTGGATTTTCTTGTGTTGTGACTTCTTACCACCTCTCGCCAAGCGCACAATTCGTCCTTCACTGCTATATCAAGATAAAAAACCTCAAAAATATGACGCGAATGGGAAGGGGATGGCTGGGAGGGCCCTCATCGTCAATGATTCCGGGGCACCTACTAAATATTAGGTTTTCTCTACTTTCCTTCGGGAATCAAACCTATAATTTAATAGTGGCCCCTTCATCATTGACGATGTTGCCTAAATTCCAAGACTTGAGGGGGACATTCGCAATAATATCGTATCCTCAGTAACCGCAGGTAGTAAGTCAAGAATCTTCATAACAGGAAAAGTATTTTATTGTAGTATGCATACAATATAACAGATATAAAAATATGAAAGAGTGTGAGCAGTGCGTTGCTTCAAAGAAGCCTGCTCCAACAACTTAGTCCTCGTACACGAGGTGTTTGTTGCAAAGCGTGATACCTAGAGTTAATACAAAAATCCCTCATCACTTAGTCCTCGCACATGAGGTGTTTGTTGTAAAGCGTGATACCTAGAGTTAATACAAAAAACTCCTTGTCACTTTTAATTTGGAACCAGGACTGAGCTCAGCTTGTTCCGTAGGTCCATTTATTGAGTCACTTTGACCAACCTTAATATCAATACTTCTTAAGCTAGTGCAGACTAGCATAGACATTTTAATTACATATATACAATGAGTGTAAACAATATTTATTATGTATAAAAAAACATGAGCGTATCAAAAACATAAAATGATTAAACTAGTTCTAGTAACTAAAATAAAACATTTCCCTTGAGCTTCCTAGCTTGTATAGCCTACATATATGTGGGCTTGGCCCGGCGTAAGCCATGCCTATCCTGCCCTGTATGAACTTGTAATCCTGCGGGAGGGGGGTTCTCCTCTGTACTGGGATCTACCTATCCCCCCCCCTTTTTCTAAGCCAAAATGGGCGTACACATCACAGTACTAGTGCCGACCGGCTGGAATACAAGTAAAAAAGCCCCCCCCCAAAAAAAAGAGTGCCTATATGCGTATCTCGAGAAAAGAGGTTGGGAAGAACAAAAAAACGGACTATTTCAAAAAGAGATAAACAAATGCAATTGATGTCCGCAAAAAGGGGGGGCACCTCTGCTGATCACCACTGACTCTAGCCAAAGAGGCATAGAGTGAGCACAATGTAAATATAAAGATAAAACTTCATAGCACCAGAAAATCAGCCGGCTATGCCAGGTCGTCCGCCGGGGGAGGGGGGCAAGCCGTAAAGTGTTCCTAGCTTAAGTGGATCATGCAAGACTCATGCAACCACTTGGACGGAAACCAAGGGTGGCTTGGCCATGTCCCCTCCGCCGGCATTCGAGACTGGACATGTAAAAACATTCGTAACCTTTTTTTTTTTTTTTTTTTTTTTCTATATTCCAATTACTCCCTCTCGGGCATAGGCTGAGAGCCTGTACATTCCACCGCTCAACACGGTGAAGCCCGTGAGGTCTTGTTCCAGTCTGGGGAGTGAGACATGTGAAGCATCCATCATGGCTCGAAGGAGCTCCATCTCTGAAGCGGCTGGTTGCTTCGCTCAAGTGCTTCACCGTCTCACCCTCCAGACTCAGACCCTCACTCTCTGAACGCCACCTATTGAGCAGTGAACTCACTAGGCATTGTCCCCCTGTAACATATTTTGAATATGGGAATATTCATACAGTGTTATTTAATCAGGGAACAACGAGGGTATTTTTTTGGCATTTCGGTGGGCTTTGTGGTAATGCACTGATACTAGGTACAGCACAAATTCAATCCCAATAATATCTTCCCATTGACATATCGGGATTTGAACCCGGGTCCATTGGATTACCAATCCAGTGGCATGACCACTCCACCACACCTCCCCTAACTACTTAACTTTAACTACTAACCTTTACTACTTAAAAAGAACATACTGAACTTAACGTGGTAAACTTAAAGAAACCGTTTATTGCCACTCCGAGGTCAGAGACAGCTCAGGGTCAGCGTAGCTGTCTAAACCATTTCTTAAAGATGAGAAGCCACTCGTCTAATTAGTGAACTGAAAAGGAGTGACTCCAGTTGCCTGTCATTACAGAGGGCGTCGGAGTTACAAAGAAAGTAGGAGGGGGAGCAGACATGTGTGGCAAGCTGTTGGCGAAACTGACGGCAGGTCAGAGAGGGATCTATACAATCCGAGAATTGCCAGCCACGCTAATATGTCGGGGAGTTCTACTTTAGTATGAAATCCTTTTGATTAGCCGAAAATTCGAGCCTTGGTCAACTTGGACTAGAACGTCATAGTGCACCAACATGAGGAAAACGTGGTAGTAACAAGTGGGGACTTTAAAAAAAAATTGAGAAATTGAATTGAAAGCAAAGGGATGTGGGCCTCCATTATGGTTGAAAACCGTCATCGAGGGACGGAAGGGAGAATGAGTAACACACTACAACAGGGTGGAGGGGGAGGGGAAGTAGAAGGCTGTTCCGACCCCGAGAAATGAGAGCATGACCCTGCTGCTGAGCTGTCCCTGACTCGAGTAAGTGGGTTACCATAAAAAGAATTCCGTTATGTGGGCACAACTCGTGTGAGTATGGGGAGAGGCAAAAACTCCTGAATACTAATGTAGTGAACCTGCCCGCCGGGACGGAACCCACCCCCTGACGGCGGGAAGTCAAACAAAAGGACCAGCCCCGGCATAACTTAAGATGCCCTTGAAACACAAATGAGCTTAAGGTGCCCTCAAAACACAATTGAACCAGAGAGAACCAATACTTGTTCGTGTTGTGCTGCACATATCGTACATAGGGGCCACCCTGGGGATTTGCCTAGTGTAACTGAGGAAAAACAGTCCCCGAGGTAGCACTGCCCCAACTAGAGCCTACATAGTCGCTGAACCGTAATACTCCTTACGAAGATCCGGGGTAGCCGCCTGCCGGCGGACGGGTGTATATCACAATTTGTCTGAGATGAAGTCAAAGTTAGTGAGAAGCCTTTTCCTTTACGTGTCCGCCCCTGGGTTAGTGGTGTTTGCATACCACCCCTGAGCTGGTGATCACGTGCCTACTAGGTTTTGTTGTATCCCATTCCTTATCCAGAAGGTGGTATCATGTATGCACATTGCCAGGGGGAAGGGAGAGCTTCGAGACTCGTTTCCCGGCGTGTGTTTGTTTGGGCCGGCGCAGTCCGGTCGCGCAGAAAACATAAGGAGGCGCAGCCAACCTGTGGGAACAACCATTAATTCCAGCCTCGGAACCCCGTTCCACTAGCATGGCCGAGGGGGAGAGGAGGATGTAGGGTGGAAGAAAAGACTGACTATTAGTCATCGAAAAGAATTTGTCTAGTAGCTGGGGCGTTGACCACTTGTCCGCCGGCAGCTGCACCACATAGGGGAGACCTTTATTGCGGGGTCACCCCCTGCCATTTACTTTATTGCGGAGTCTCCCCCTGCAATTTACACATTACCTTCACATCTCTATCTGTCTGGTCATCAAAAAGTTTGGGGGTTAAGACCGGAGAGAACAAAATTCTATAATAAGCATTCATAGGTAATCCCTGAGCCATACCAAGTCTGAGTAGTTGCCGTGATCTTACTGCTTCAAATAAGGCCGTTCTGATTTCGGTGATAGTACGAGCCGGGGAAGGGAGGAGATATTGTTAAAAGGCTTTGACCAATTCCTCCTTCTCTGCATAGCAGAGGAGTGAGTGCTTGGGGGAATAGTAGGGCCCGGCGGACTACCGGACCGTTGGTTCCTGGTCAAAGAAGGGGACATATATGGTCGAGTGTCATCGGACCCGACAGAACTATCCTGTCGGAGACCTTCAGTCCGGGAAACCACACTAGTGTCAATTCTACAGGAGGGGGACCTATGGGAGGTAGAGGCAAGTATCAAAGTATCCGCCGGTAATCCCTGATTGGGCCGACCGGCGGAAGGGGGAGTTACGTTAGAAGACTGTAAATCTACAAACCCTGGGTAAATAGACACCGGGGTTTGAGGGCGGATTACAATTTGTTCCGGCAACGAACCTGGGATAGCTCCTAAGGTCGGAGGCCGAATCTCTTTCACCGTAGTGAGAGGAATCACTGGATAATCGGCGTAGGACCCGTAGTCAATGGTTGGGTGATTATTCGTTCAGTTGTCGCCCCGGCGGAGGAGGTGGGCTGAAGGGGACCGCCTTTATTGACATGAATAGAGTGAGGCATAGGTAAACTCGTAGGTGGTCCCAGTGTCTGAGAGGGTGCTTGGCCGCGTTTTATAGCACACTGACGGATCACCTTCTGTAACAAGTCATTTAGTTGGTCAGTCGTAAAACCTGGGGGATTAGGACGTTTAGGGGGCCTAACCTGTTGGTCTGTTTGTGGTAGATTTGCTGTGTTTGACCTAGGACTGGGGCCTAGTGCCTGACTGCTACTAGCTGTGGACGGTTGGCTCGAACTAATGGCCTAATGAACTCTTGGTCGCGCGGTGATGGCGGTTCCTGAGCGACCGTAAGGTGAGGCCCAGTGTTACTGGGGACAAAAGCGAAACCTGGCTGGACCCTAGATGGTGGATGGGCCGCCGCATAATGCTTAGTGGTCGTAACCGTGTCTAATGTAACGGAACAAGGAGACTGAATAGGGTTAAGAGCCCTATCGTCCTGAGGACTGTGTCTGTTAACTAAAACCAGTTTGGAACCTTGAGCCTAACTTGTACAGATTTCCTTATTCTGGTGGCAGCGTGGGGGTGGCCAGCGTCCGCCCCGAGGAGGCCGGGGAAAAACCCCGACGTTCCCGAGGCGGGCGTCGGAGCCACCGGCCGTGTTACCGTATGATCTACTTGCGATGAAGCAGGGATATCTCTAGTTATCTTAATACTGCGTGGAAGACTAGAGAGCCTGAGGATTTTGTCAGGCAGAAACTCCGAGCTGGCCGTTCTCCGCAGGCGGCCCGCCGGTGGATCTGGGAGGACAGGCCCATGACATTCCAGTGACACAGAGTGGCTCCTCTTGGATGGGGGAGAGGAGCTCTGAGCCGATGTTGTGGAGGAATTGGGAGATGCAAGGGTCAACAAGGGTATTGAGGGGTTCTGAGATTGGGGAGCTATGTGTTCATCAAATGAATATAACTGGACCACCCTTAACAATTCAGGATTATCACATGAAAGTTCTACGTTAGCCAATCGAGAAGCATATGCCGTAAACTTGGTCTTAATTTCAATTAGAGTGAGCAAACAAGATGTATCTTGGCCCGCGAGCCATTCCTCAAACAAGTCTGAACAGACTGGACACGTGCGAGATGTCCACATGAAAGAAGCTTTATCTAAACATTTTATACACCGGATACACAGTCTATGCGCTGGTACCGGGACAAGAATGCATGTGGGAGTTGAGCAGATTGTGAACAAGGGCATGATTACAGAGGCTCCTCTCCCCGGCGGGAACGTCGCAGTAGTAGGATGTCCTGGGGGGTCGCCTGGAAATATAAAATTTCCAGGAATCAGTGCTCATAAGGATATACCGAGGGGGCCTCACACATCCTATCCCCATGGGGCAGGAAAAAACAGTAGGCCACGGCCTTCCTCTTTATTCCCACCCCTAAGGTGGTGCCATGCCTCCTCTCATGCCCCTTGTAAACATGAGAAGAGGTGTACACTGCAGAGAGCTAACCCATGACATGGGTCGTGGTTGGGTAAGCCAACTGGCGGCGGGTAGGGGTAAGCCAACTGGCGGCGGGCAGCACTGTTAAAGCAAACTCCTTAGCCGCCGCCGGTGCATTTACCAACTGGGCCGCGAGCAACACGGGGTAAACGTCACACTATGAGAGCGCCGACTCATGACCTAGGTCATAGGGATCCCTGGCGGCGGGTATTAGCATGTTATGCGAAACAAACGCCACCCGCCGTCAGAACGTTTCAACACTAAGCCGCCGGTAATGACGGTGTAAACTTGAAAAAGGGCCAGCGAGCGCGCCGCAACCATGTGTTACACGGAAAACCAGGTTTCCGCCGGACCTGCAAGGTCGCCGGAACGGGGAGGACGAGGCGCCCTAGCTCCCCCCGACAGAGCCACGACAAGGAAAAAAAGAGGGACCCAGCAAACGCCGGCACGGCGGACCGAACCAAAAGCCGCAAAATAGAGGCCGGCGGGTCAAAAAGGGGAAAACACTCAGAGCAAAGCACAACAACGAGAGAAACCACCTAATTCTCAAGCAAACCCAGATGTAGGACGCCTCCCAGGAACCCCGGAAAGTGGAACACTAACCCAACAGGGAGTCCCAAGAAACAAACACTAGATAACCTACAGGCTTAACCAGAAAGAAATGTCGAACGACGACATGAATGAACTATGAGAAAAGAGCCAAAAAGGGCGAAGAGATCGCCCCCGAATGGGGCCTCTCAGCAGGCTCGGACGCCAGAAGATCCCACAGCCACGTGTGACAATCTAAATCTGGCGCGTCTGCAAAAGAACAAAGACAGGGTCCCACGACCCTAAGCTGAACAAAGGAACAGCTATTAAACACTGAAAGGAAGCCTCCTAACTAAAGAGAAAGCAAAAACTAAGGCGCATAGCAACAAGAAACACCACACGTGTGGCAAAAATATGAACACAACAAGTCAGCGCCTAAACGTACCCTAATTTAACACTTCCTGCGGGCCAACAATAACACAACCCGTGCTAGCTAGTCTAAACCCTGCTCACTATCTCCCAAATATATACAAATGAGTAAGGACTCACTAGAGGAGAGCGAACGTCGAATGAAGCCGGAGCACAGGGTCACATGTGTAGACAGTAGGCCCGCGAGGAGGAGAAGGACGAATTGTGCGCTTGGCGAGAGGTGGTAAGAAGCCACAACACAAGAAAATCCACCGAATGTGAGAAGCTTGTTGATAACAGTGTTTAATTAAGTGTTTAAATTTTTCCTTTTTTACTCTCTTATTTTTTACGAAGGTTTTTCGTAGTGGGTACCCGATCTGTGATGACACCATAAGAGAAGTAGCGTTGCACTTATGAAGATGATGCATTTTCTACCTCGCGGCGGTTGATTCAAACGATTGACGTGGTGTTGATTGGAGACTATTATACTAATAGGCAACATCGTCAATGATGAAGGGGCCACTATTAAATAAATAAATATATATATATAAATATATATATATATATATATATATATATATATATATATATATATATATATATATATATATATATATATATATATGTTTATTGGATGACAAGTATAGCTGACAGGGCTAAGATTTGAACCATATAGGCAGGAGGTCCAGTCACCTACACCACCAAGAGTTTAAAGAAGGAATTTGATACTTCTATCTGTATTCCTTCCCAACTCGACTCTGATGGGGGGAGACTGTCTTTTAATCAAAATCCGGCTGCCCTAAGCATGACAAGTTGTTTATTGGATGACTGGACCTCCTGCCTATATGGTTCGAATCTTAGCCCTGTCAGCTATATATATATATATATTATATTTATTAGACGATATGCCTATTAGTATAATAGTCCTCTTTCAAGCACCCGCGGTCAGCATGTTTGAAACTCCCGCCGCAGGGAAAAAGATTTCTCACATCATAAGTGTAACGCTAATTCTCTTATGGAATCGTCTTTATGATTGGGTACTCACTACAAAAAACTTTGTAAAAAATAAAAAATAAAAATTGAACTTAAAATGTTTTATATTAAGGCTTTCCAGCTCGTGGGTGTCTTATGTGGATTCTAGCCCAGACGCTGAACTAAGGGTCGCCATACCTCCTTCCTTTCCCTGCGAGCATCTTGTCCAGACGTGTCTGCCTGTGCTCGGCTTTATTCTTCGTTCGCTCAACTCTAGTGAGTCTTTTGCTCATTTGTATATATCTGAGTTGTAATAGAATAGGTTTAAACTAGCTAGAACAGACAACACCATTGGTACGCCCGCAGGAATGTGTTAAAATAGGGTACTATTGTACAGGCGCCATACAGCCCCTTTGGGTCCGTGCCTCATGTTGTTTTTGTTTGAGGTTCTGCGCCTTAGTTTTGCTAATTATCAATTAGTTAGGAGGCTCCTTTTTCCGTGTGACAATGCTTCAGGCCATCGCTATGAGGCAGTTGCATTTTATTATTAATTTTAGCAGACGCTCTGGTCTAAGAGTTGTCACACGTGGTGTGGAACTTTCCAGAGTCCATGTCTGCTTTTCCCCTAGGCCGTGGGGTTTTCTCCGCTCGCTGCTGCTATCTTCAGAGGTAAGAGTAATATAATTCAATATGATGATTACTATGAACCTCGTAGCCAGCCTCAGTAGGGGCATTCTTAGTTGGCTAGGGGTATTATTTTATTGCTTATTTAATACTATATTAGCCCTAAGATGTGACCCTCATTTTCATGTAGTGCATTATACATGGTAACAGGGTGTCAGGAGAAGTCCTGACTATTTGGTGGGTTTTTGTGGGTAGCTGACTTTCCCATATAAGTCGGTACCTTCGAAAAGTTTTTATTTTTTCCTCCAGCGATCTTTTTGTGTATTGATGCCGGATACTCGCCTCGCAGGCAAGAAAGGAATTGATCAAATTACCCGGAGTGGTGTGCTGTACCACTATATTCCTGGCGGAAATGCTGATTCCCAAGGGAAGTATCTTGGCCCGGCCGAGTGAACTCGCCCAAACCGAGAGCCTCACGCGGCATGATCAGACTTATAAGCGCCCGGCGAAACAGTCCAGTGAGATAATTTACTATTCCTCGGATCTTTTTAAACGATACGATAGTTAATTGACAAGGTTATTATGGGCCAGTATCACTCTGTCACAGGTAAGCAGTTCAAAAGACGACGAAACCTTTAGCGTTTTTTTTTTTTTCGCATACAAGTACAGCGGAAGGTTAGAGTAGCGGTTGGTCTACAGCTAATTTTCCGGCGTATTTGTGGGAATGATGACGTGTGTACCTCTCGGTTTATTCTTATGAGCATTGATTCCTGGAAATTTTCTATTTCCAGATCACAGCACATCTGTAGCGGCACAAGTTGGCAGGGGAATGGGCCGATTCCGGCGTTTTTTTTTTTTTTTAGCTCCATCATGCCTCTAGTCAATCTGTGCTACGCCTACTTGCTCTCGTATCCCAGAATTTGCACATAAACTCTGCGTAAAATGTGTAAAGTGCCTCAATAGATCACGAGGCATTTGGGTGTCTAAGAAGTGCTCCATTTGTTCTGAACTCTGTTTGTGGGGATCGGTTTTTACACCATACCCGAAAGAGGATTTATGGAGCTCCGATCTTACTCTCAACCATCTGAACAATTTAACCAGCACACCTAAACTTCGTTAAATGCGGAAATAGCCTCACGAAAATATCATGCCCTGGTGGGGGCACGAACTCTCGACCCTTGGGTGTGAGGCAGGCACCTTACCAGTTAGACCAATAGAGATATCCCACTTGGCCTGTTCGGCTCAGGGTATTTCCGCATCCGAGGTCTGTTTAGGCTAGCCTATTTTCACTGACTTTACACTACTTCACCTTCAGCTCCGAACAGAGAGGAACGAACAGAGAGGAACATGCTTGAGCCGAATCGACCGAGAGTCCGTCAGAGAGATGAACGGGAATGGTGAGTCAACTTCACTGAGCGATGCTACATGCACCTACAAACTGCCAAGTTGGCAACTCGCTTGGGCGGCTGGCAACTCCACAACCCAACCCAATCGAGTCTCACAACACTCCCTGCTCTCTCCTATCCTCTTCCTTGTCCTGTGGGGAAGTTTATTTTAATTGGGTATGTCCGACGATCACGAGGATGGTGCTCTTTCTGACTCCTATGGCTCAGTTGATTAAGTGTAATCGTGTTATGTTTGTGCCCATTTTCTTGTAAGGCACCGTATTGTAATAATTTAGGCTGAAAGTGAGTGAGTAAAAGTCTTAAGGGGGGAAACAAGCTGTGTAAGGGGTCTAAATTGACTAGGCTTGATTTTGGCAATATTTACACCAAGACTTTTTCTGTTCACTCACTTTAAGCCCAATAATGACCCAGTCAGTGTTGAGATTAGGTGAAATGTTCGGTATTATGTTATTATCTTGATTAAGATATCAGTTGACATATATTAAATTGTAATGACTAAACAAAGAAATAATTAAAAAGGCCCAATGGTGTCTCATAGGTACGAGGGTCATTATTCTAACTTTACATATTAAATACAATTGTTTGATATTGTTATATTAAGTTTAGAAAAGGGGTGTCACAATCGAAGCAATGTTGTTTTGCAATTAGAATGAAATTTACTTGTTTTGGCCATTTAATCACTTCCAGGTGTATAAAGTTAATTGCAAAGCATAACTTTAACTTTGTGAATCTAGTATAATGCTGATATTTGGCCTAATAATTGCTTGAACCTAGTCTCTAGTGTGACACCCTGATTCTGAGGCCTTAGCGACAAGTGCCCACCTCAAGGGGGTTTGACAGGTGGAAATTTATGAGTCCTACCTCCAACTTAAAAACTATAGTCTTACCTAGGATATCGTAAGTAATAGTTAACATGTTTGTGCCTGAAATTCGTTGCATCATATAAAAGTAATTCAATTATCCTTTGAAAGTCTTATTAGACTCCTAAGTAAGTTGAGGAGCTCATTTAATCAAGGTATGGTTATTGTTGTGACAAAGGACGCTGACCCCGAGTCCTACAGAGCCTAGAGCCGAGAGTGCCAGCGTCATTCCCTCCCAGTCGCCAGCCTCGGGCGGACTAAGGGGAAATATTTGTCTTAACTCGGTATAAATTTCCCTTTTGTGTTGTGTTTAGATAAAACCTTCAGTTGAAGGTGAGTTGAAGTGAATTGTGAAGTATTTAAGATAAAGTTTGAGACCATTTGTTATGCCCAGTTTCTTATATATGTACCTACGAAATTATACGACATCCTTTGTCTTGGTCGAAGGTGAAAATATTCATTCCGTCTGATAATTAATCATTTAGATTTCAAATTCCATATTATTTGTCCTGCCAACCTTATTAATTATGTATAAGATAATGTTAATTGTATTATGTTAGTGTAGTATTATCACAGCAATAAGATCCCGTATGTCGAGTTCAATATCATGTATGTAACTTAATGTAACCAACATTCCTTTGTGAGTAGGGTGTATATAGGCCTACACTCCGTTTTCTATTTTAAACCATTTTATCTTTGAGGGTCAACTAAGTAAATTATATCTATCGCCAACCCTCCGTTTTCTATTTGGACCATTTTTCTTTATATATTTTTGAGGGTCAACTAAGTAAATTTTATCTGTAACCCAATCATTTACATCCTCCTTTTGTTGTCTCTTAATTGACACATTTGACCACTTTTGTAATGTTGATATAAATTAAGATATAGAATTTTGTCAGTTTTATTAATGGTAATGTTAATACAGGTACCAGGTCCCAGGTCAGGAGCGAAGTCCCAGAAGAAGTACCAGGTGCAGAGAGTCCTGTATCCACCCCAGTGGACATGACCTAGTGGCTGTACTGAGACAGGATGCTGTTGGTGTTATTGAATCTTGAGCTAACCTTCACCCCCAGTGTGAGCTGTTGTACGCCTTATGAACCTAGTGACCGAGTGTGTGTTTACTAGGGTAGTGGCCTTGGGGTCACCTGTTGAAGGGTTTTAGTTAACTTTGATGTGGTGATAAGAAGTAGTTCATTGCGCCAATAATACCGATATATTCCGTGGTTGACTAAAGTAATAATCGTATTGATTTGTGTATCACAGTGTAAAGTCAGTGAAAATAGGCTAGCCTAAACCCTGTGGGGATCGGTTTTTACACCATACCCGAAAGAGGATTTATGGAGCTCCGATCTTACTCTCAACCATCTGAACAATTTAACCAGCACACCTAAACTTCGTTAAATGCGGAAATAGCCTCACGAAAATATCATGCCCTGGTGGGGGCACGAACTCTCGACCCTTGGGTGTGAGGCAGGCACCTTACCAGTTAGACCAATAGAGATATCCCACTTGGCCTGTTTGGCTCAGGGTATTTCCGCATCCGAGGTTATTTAGGCTAGAATATTTTCACTGACTTTACACGTTCGACATTATTTGGTAAAAAAGATCATTCGTGTCTAGTAGCACTCAAATAAATCAAAAACATTTTCAGTGCCTACACAAAAGACATTGCCCATAAGGCTCTTCATTGCGACGATGAAGCTCTTTGGGAGCACTTAGTAATTAAGTCGCCTGTGGTAAAATTAACACCGGCTAAGTCTACTAAATCTAAAGCTAAAACTAAAATTCTATCAAAAGAGCTAGGGAGTAGTGAGGAGAGCAGTGACTCTAGTAAGGCAACCCCTCCCCCCCCCCCCCCGGCCACCATAAGAGGGGCCGTTCACCTTCGCCGAGTGACCACTCTATATCCCCCCTCAGGCAGTCTAGACAGTCATCGGTGGAGTCTTCTAGGTCCCACAAGAGATGCAAGGATGACGTGGCGGCATCTAGCCACAGGAAATCAGAGAAGGGACATAAAAATTCCCGCATGGAGGAGACGTAGTCGCGGCACCGGCTAATGCCGGAGTCACGGCCACTTCCCTCCATCCCTACCTCCACCTTGCCTAACGTCCAATCTGGCAGCTCGGAGATAGGGACGGAGGGGACTGAGTCTACTCCCAGGGAGGAATCTAGGGAATCTTTAGGTGTAAATCAGGAAGTACATTTTGCTATCCCTAAATTGAACTTAAACTTACCAGTCAGTAGGCCCCCTATAGTTTCACAAAGAGTGTTGGCAGAACAGTACCGTGGCTACACAACCTGCAGACATCACAACTTTGACAGTTCACAGGTGAGTCAAGTGATACCAGATTCCCAACCCCCTTCTGATCAGGGTCGAAGTGTATGGAGAAAGTCTGAACCCTCAAATGTGGAGAAAATTTTTCGTTTTCAGGAGAGTGTTAGGGAAATTGATAATATTGAGACCATTCCCTCCTCAGTCCCTAACATAGTGTGGCCGACAAATGGTCAAGGGTCAGAACAGCGGCAACAACCGCCGGAACTTTTAGAAGTGCAGGAAGAGCCGGAAGACAGAACTGTGTTCGGCACAGCCCAGACATACTGAGGAGGGGTCGGAAGTGGGTTCAGAGTCTTCCAAGGAGTCACATAGTAAATGTATAACTACTGATGATCTAGATTATATTTTACATAAAGTTATGCGCCAATACAATGTACCAAAAGCTCAGGATACTCCCACAGCTCCGCCGGGAGCTCCCCCGATAGGGTCAAGTGTGCCGCCTTTAGAGCCAACCAGGGTTGTCCCACCTAATATGTCACTTCCCCATTTAAACGTCATCCCGGCGAACACTACGGCAAGTGGCACTACAGTGGCCGCCTCCTTAACAACTACCAATATTTGTGTTATCACAGACATTACTCCTCCCCCTCTAGAAAAAACTCCCCCATAGAAAAAGCCCTATGCCTCTTTTGTATGGTCCCGACTGCTCGTGGATTCCAGTAATAGCGAAAAACCCGGGCATGGCACAGACAACCGTATCGGGGGAGATCCCTGTGCCCAGTGAGTGGGTAATAGAGGTTAGTAAGAGTAAGAAACTGAGGACCAAAGATTCACAAGGGCAATTATTGGATGTAACTATCAAAGCTATTCCTACTGTGTATTCACCTGAATTTTTTGTTTACCCTGCTACTCCGGCATTACCTCCTGTCTCTTCTGCACAACTCTTTGCTGATTGGACAAAGTCTGACGGCGTGAACGATATCAAATCGCTCAATACGCTAACGCCGGAGTTGGATACAACTCCAGCCTTAGATCAGTCTCACAATCCAATTCTGCAGGTGGGGCAGGTAGGTTTTGGCCCGTGGGTGGACTGGGAGGCGGAAGCTCAACAGTTTGCAGCTACTATCACATCTAAATCCTCCCACCAAATACCTCAGGATAACCATCTATGGTTCTCCATGCCTATCAATAAAGCCGGAGGGGTGTCCCCATCTCTTTTTTATTTCCTGTCGGCTCCCAAATTGTCTCTCTATGACTTGCAGGAACCATTTTCAATTCCCCCTCCAGCACACTCAGACAGAGATTTTAAATTGAGAAATAAAGCCTTTAGACTATTTTCACAATTTATTTTGAGACGCCAAATAGCCCAGTCCCTCACGAGGACCATAGCCGCTATTTCTGACCAAAATGTAAGGAAGGCCACTGAACTTTCCAGAAGGCTTCTTTTACGAATTACATCCAGTCCTTAGGCGACATCCGGATAGCATTGTTGGAGGCCGTTCGGGCACGCCAGGACTTAAGAGTCTATATGGTTAAGAAGTTACAGGAAGACATTGGACGCCGGGTAACTTTTTCCCCTGTGTTAACTGCTTCTTTGCACAATCTTGAAGCGTGGAAGGCAGTGTATATGGTTGACAGCTTGCAGCTGAGTACCTCCCAAGCTAGAAAGGAGCACTTCAAGAAACCGTACTCCAAACCTAAAGGCGGAGGTAAGTCACATCCTTCTGGTGCTAAGCAGCCCTTTCAGGGTCCCATGCCTCCCCCGGCACAGGGAGGTACTCAGCACAAGCCTAAACAGGGAAAACATTCAGGCAAGTGGCATCACAAGAATAAGTCACAACACAAGTCAGTTCAGGGAACAACATCAGCCAAAACCAGCCAACTGTCTACCCCTACCCCACCACCAGTAAAAAACTAGTCAGTCAAACTCTCTCTCTCCCGGGGCCTATCGAGGGCGAGTTGGATCCGAGGGTAGTTCCGCCGGACAGTCCCAGTATAGTAACTGGGTCATTTCGGGCATGTCACCGGGCCTGGCCCCGGCGGACTTGGGCAAGGACAGTGGTACGCAAGGGAATCACCTGGCGGTGGCTCCGGCGACCTCGTTTACGTCAAAATCACAAAGTCACTCATGTTTCTTTAGAGGTGGAGTCACTAGTCCAGGAAATGATCACCAAGCATGTCATTGTCCCAGTAGATCCAACTTGCCCTGTATTCACGTCCAGACTTTTTCTCGTGCCAAAGAGGGACAGTGTTCAAATGCGACCAGTAGTAAATCTCTCGTACTTGAACACACACATTCACAATTTACCCTTCAGGATGCTCACTGTGAATCATATCAGGCTAACACTTACGCCGCAAGGGTGGATGTGCTCGTTAGACCTGAAGACGCCTATTGGCATGTCTCTATCAACAAAAGGTTCCAGAAATTCCTCGCCTTGAGGATCAGGCAAGAGACTTATGTCTTTCAAGGAATGCCATTCGGGTTGAACCTGGCACCGAGAATTTTCACGAAATTAGTCCGGCAGGCCCTCATGCCAATGTTAAATCAGGGGATCAAGGTGTTGAGGTACCTGGACGATTGGCTGGTAGTGGCGGAGTCAGAGAGTTTATGCAAAATCCATGTCAATCACATTATCAATCATGTGCAATCCCTAAGGTTCAAGGTCAACTTGGCAAAGTCACATCTTGTTCCCACACGGGTGATTCAGTGGATAGGGCTGGTCTGGTACACAGCCAATCTTACTCTCAGTCAGAGTGTGGACAACTGCAACAGATTTCGATAGAAATTGTTTGTGTTTCTCCACAGTTTGAACACGACAAGGAGGATCTGGGAGTCTCTGGTTGGTTCTCTCAACTGGATCCAACTAACTGTAAAGTTGGGCCGGTTAAAAGTAAAGAGATTAATCTTGCAAGGCAACAAATATTTCCCGCTATTGCCGGCGGGAAAATTGTGGAAAATTCCTCCCTTAATTCACAACTTACTGTCGGTCTGGGCAAAGAGAGAAGTATTGCACTCAACACGTGGATATCTCCCCCGCCTACGGTATGGGTAGACACAGATGCTTCGGGGACAACAGGCTGGTGTTATCAGTCAAGCCTAGGCCATCAAAGTCAGGGCCTGTGGTCCCAAACCGAGAATTATCATTTCAATGTGCAAGAGCTTTTAGACCCTTTGTTTTTCCTTCAAACTCACGGCTACTCCTTGCAGGGGAAATCAGAAGCGTTTCGAATGGACAATTTGAATGCGGTACACTGCATTCAAAAGCAAGGGTCAACGAAGTCACGGAAGTTGCTAGAGTTGTCAGAAAAGATTTTTGCTCTGGCCGAAAAGCTGAGTATTCATCTCCATGCATCATATCTCCCAGGCGTAGTGAACGTCTGGGCAGACGCGCTGTCCCGGCGATGAAGCACCACAGTAGAATGGGCTATCAAGCAAAGCGTCTTCAGCAAGATGATTGCAGAGCCTTACCGTCCACAAGTGGATCTATTCACGTCCGAGCTGAACCACAGACTCCTTCTCTACCTAACCCTCCGGATATCAACTTTGGCGGGGGGTCCAGACGCATTGACGGAGGACTGGAAGTGGAATTCCATCTATCTTTTTCCGCCTCCCGACGCTTCACTCATGTGTCAGGTAGTTCACAAACTACGGGGTTACCGAGGCCTAGTCTCGATGATCGCGCCTCTTTGGCTGGCTCAGATGTGATACCATCAGTTGAAAACGTGGTGCGAGAACCCGGTGTCGCTCCCGATCTCGCCCTTCCACTTGGAGACAATTGGCAACCTAGAGACCTCACTGACTTTTGCCTTTTGGACATTCAGAATGCCAAATGGTTAACTCCGTATGGAGAGAGTGTTACTAATAAATTGCTTAATCAGTATACTATATCTACCAGGAGACAATACCAAGCACATTGGAAAACATTCACAAGCTGGATAGTAGAAACGGCGCAAACATATACATCAGTAGCTTTGGTTTTTAAGTACTTAGAATATTTGTTTGAACAACGGGCTGTGGTGGTCAAGTGGTGAGCACGCTCGCGTGTGAATCTAAAAGACCCAGGATCGAATCCCTGCCACGGCGGACATTTAGTGGGTGCGGTAGTACGTCCTAGCATGTTTCACATGCTTGCACCCAGTCAGGGGACATCCTGATGACGTATACAGACAAAACACACATAACAAAGCCACTGCAACACCTTCCTCTCTCTCCAACACCCCTTCTCCCCTCTCAACACTCTTCTCTGAGCTATTGCCGATAAAAATGGCATGTTCAGTCCTCTAAAGAATCGTAAGATTCAGAGTCGTAAAGATTCCAGGACGAGCTCATTAGCGGCGGATCCCCAGATCGACCATGATGATTGTCACCTAAACATCTACAAAAAAAAAAAAAAAAAAAAAAACAGCGCCTCTCTGTAGTTACGCTAAAAAAATCATCTGTTTGCCATTAGAACTCCATTTTACGACCTCACAGGTCTATCTATACCACAGGCGGAGGAGAAAGGGTTCATGAGGGCGTGTTTCAAGCTTCGCCCACCACCCCGTCAGCTCATGCCTACCTGGTCACTGGACAAAGCCTTGTCTTTGCTTCATTCGCGCAAGTATAATCTTGCGCCGGATTTTGACTCACTATTAAATTAAAATTAAAATGTAAAACTTGCAAACTAAACAAACCAAAATTGGGACAAGGACAATATAAAGTCAAATTAAATCATCAAAATCGCTATGTGGAAACAACGCTTACTAAAATGAAAATTATTAAATAAAAGAACACAATCCACCACATAGGGTGTACATTACTACATGAGCAAGTTAATCTGTTTCCCAAGCAAACTAATCGCACATATAACAACGCACTATCGTCACGTTAAAGGAAGTAGTCAAGTTTGGGAAGTCCGGGACGTTCTGGCAAATTTTACTAAACTCTGCATGAATAAAGAAACTACATGTTAAATGTCAAAATATTATTTAAAATCAAATTTGCAACATGACAAGACATTAACAATAGTACAAAATACAAATATTGATAAGATATCTATACTATTACAAAATAATATATAAAATACAGTACAGCACTCACTAACGATAGTGCTATCGGGTAGGTACCTGTAAGCATAGCATGCCTCAAGTGACCCCTATCAATAACTACCCTACAAATAACCTACATTTATAGCACAAATAAACTAAGGAAATCGCAAAAGTAAGCAATTGATACTATCGACAATGAATACATATAATATAAAGACAAATAATTGCAAAATATGAAGTAACAACAGATTTAAACGAAGAGTACTCTTTTAACAAGAACAATAAATTTAAAAAATCATCAATATTAATATTAATAATAGAAAAAGAAAAAGATAAACAATAAATACAGACAAAAAGTAAGCAGAGGTTATACAAGAAACTTCAAGTTAAAAATGCTTGATTAAAATTATTGACGTCAAATTTTAGAATACAGTCACAATAATTGACCCTAAAAAGATTAAATTTATGGAACAATTTACTTGCCTCAAAACCTCTGTCCACTAAGAGTCTGTATAGTAACCTAGCTCTAGCCCAAAAGTCATCTACTTTAGTGCAGATTTTACAAAATCTTATTAATTGGGAATAAAAACAATTATAAGTTATTTTACTATCGATATTACTACTAGGGAAAGGAAAGTTTATTACGTTAAAATTAAAATCATCAACTTTGTGATATACTTTAAGTATGCACTGTTCATTAACAATCTCTATATTTATATCAAGAACATTTTCAACTTTATAATATACGTTACATTGTGTGAGGGGAATAGAATTAGGGTAAATAAGTTTAGCAACTTGATCAAAATTTAACAAATTGCAAACAAGAATATCATCAATATATCTACTATTATTACTTAACAGTTTAGCAAGTGCTAATTTTTCTGGAATTTTATTTTTCTTGCTACTGTCAACTAAGTCTTTTATATATTTAAATTCTAAAGCAAGCAAGAATAAGTCTGCAATTAAAGGGCTAGCATTTCCACCCATAGGAATTCCTAATATTTGTTTGAAAATGTACGGCCCGAATCTAACATAAGTATTGAAAAGGAGGAATTTAAGGGCATCTTTAAGTTTAGTTCTATCAAAATATACAGAACTAGTGGGAGTAGAGCTAAGTGATGCATTATTAAAATATGTATAAACATTTATGAAATAATTACCATTCCTAACGAACCTGTCAAAGTGCAAATCTATAATAAAGCAAAGCTCTGAATATACTAAATCTAAAGGCAAATTGGTATACAAAGTTGAAAAGTCGAAGCTATGTACCGAGGTAACTTTCGGCATGGTATTTATTTTATCAATAACTTCTAACGAATTGTCAACACTCCAATAATAGTTAATGCCAGTTCTTCTCATGATGGTATTACAATATCTTTTATGAGTACTTTTAATGTATTTTAAGCAATTTACGACTTGTTCTGATAGAGTTTTAGTGGTAGCAAATTTTGCTCCGGCAATAAAGCGATATTTATAAGGTCTTTTATGAAATTTAGGTAACATGTATAATTTTGCAATGCACTTGTTCTTATCAGAAAGTTTAATATCAAATATTATATTTTTCTTGGTATGTTCATCGATTAAGTTATCAATATTCCGATTATTTTGAATTTCATAAACAGAATTACCGAAAAAATATTTTTACGTAATATGTTACCCTTAATACCTAATTCTTTTTTCATGTTTTCAAGATAAAATTTCTTACATGTGAAGCTATAATTATTGCTGGCTTTATCTACTGTAGTGATTACAAAATGTTTATGTAAATTTATTAAATCAGCTTTAAGCTAATTATAATTATAGTCTATAAAATCTGAAAGATTAAATTCATTTTTAAGCGAGAACATTTTATTTCTAATTAACTTAATTAATAATTTAGACCATGCTTCTAGTTCTCTCGCATCACAGCACGCAATTTTTAACAATTTATCTTTTAATTTATTGACTAAAAAAACCTTATCTTTTAAAATTATGTCCCATGTTACTTTATTACTCCCTATTCTAAATTTAAACCCTTTACGACATAGCTCAGCTAATTTGTCGTTTGCAAAATGTTTAACTAGTTCTACATCACCTGTTAATATGTGACATATCGGACTATAAATGAACTTTGCTAGTGCATCACGTCTGCTAGCTGGCATATCCATGACTCTTTCACACACGCATTTATTATTATTGAAAATATCATTATCTGAAAGATTTTCTAAAACTTTATTATAATTACAAATAATAGACCCAACAGGTCGTTCATATGAATACACTATTAATGGTTTGAAATCTTTACAACCATCTGGTAACATGGACTTAACTTTCTTTGAATTAATAAGACTGTTAACATTAATTTTGTCTAAAATTTTAGAGGAATAATTTAAAGTGGACATGACTTTATCTTTAATACGGTTATCTTTGGATTTCTTAGAATTAGCTCTAATATATCCCATAAAAGCAAAGACTATATTCTTAAATTTATTTGTGAAATTATGTTTATTGTTTAGAATATTTTCTATAAAAGGAGCAAAACTTTTCTTTTGTAGGCCTTTCAATGAATCTTTTAATTTTTTAATTCCGAAATTTCGATATAATGAATATAAATTATTAACAATAATTTTAATATCAGAAGCGGTGCTCCTTAAGGCTTTGGCTACAGGTAACAGGGTGTCGGAGCTGGCGGCGATGAGCAACGAACCTAATTGCCTCAGGTTTGGGAGACTTAATGAAAATTTGAATCCGTCTCCCACGTTCGTGGCAAAGAATGAGCATAGCGATCATGTGTTCTCGGAATTTACAATCCCGGCTGTCAGACGAGGACATACACATCATGTTTTATGCCCGGTGCAGGCTTTAATCAAGTTTATGAGGGTGTCCCAACCTCAACAACAGGGAGCCTTATGGGTCAATAGTACAGGTATTCGCATCACGAGAAGAAAATTGGCTTCATTGCTCGTAGATGTAATCCGTGAAAGTAATCCTGGGGTAGTGGGCAGAGCCCACGACATCAGGAAATGGGCAGTCTCTTTAAGGTTTTTGCAAAATTATTCAATAGATGATATAGCGAATACCAAACTGTGGGCTTCCAATCATACTTTCTTGACGCAGTACCTGTCTGTTGCTTTAGATAAACCAAAAATGACCTGTGTGGCCTTGCTTCAGCGGGTCTAGTTGGTCTTTGTGCTATTAAAGTTAAGTTATATTTATGGTGAAAAGAAAGGGGGGGGGGGGGGTTGGAGAGCTTAAGACCTCTGGACCCTCCGCTGGACTATGTGATAAGATCACAAGCTGTGATACTTAATAAGTCGAGCTGGTTCTACAGCTGAAAAATTTATTTTTTATATATAAGATAACTATCTTAGTTGCAACTATAGGATAGTTAGTGAAATGTACAAACTATGTGATATGTACACATTTATTTTCTATCTATCTATCTATCTATAATTATGCTCAGGCCCAATCCCCATTTTTCCTTTTTTTATTTTCTATTTTATTCTATTTTATTATTTTGTTTCCTTTATTCTTGGGGCTGGCCAACTCAAGACAGAGCAAGAACAGGGAAAACACAAAAACAATATAAAACAATGAACAAACACAGATAAAACCCAAATTCCAGGGCACCCTTCATATTAATCGTCTCCCCGGGCCAGGCGCCTGATGGACTATTATCTAGTCCAACTTGCGCCCGACCCCTTCCCCCAAATGACGACGTGTTCACTCAACTATTCACAAGCATTCTCCATTCATTCCTGTTTATTACCACTTCCTTTGCCTGATCTATAGTCATTCCTCTATCATCCAAAGCTTTTCTTACACAGTCTCCATCTCAATGGGGGTCTTCCTGCCCTTCTATCTCCCCTTGTATCTGACTTACATATTCTCTTTGTAAGCCTTTCATCTCCCATTAGTTCAACATGACCATACCAGCTCAGCACCCTTCTGTCCACTCTGGCTGACAAATGTTCCTGCTGCCCCACTCTCCTACGTATCTCTTCATTCCTCAATCCGTCTCTATGTGTAACTCCACACATACTCCTCAAGCAGCTCATCTCCACCACATCCAGCTTTCTTTTCTCCTTTTTCCTTAGAGCCTATGTCTCAGCCCCATACATCACTGTTGGCACAACAATTCCTTGATACAGTGAACTTTTTACTTTCATTCCAATATTTCTCGTCTTTCACATACTTCCCATTGCTCCGAAAACCTTCCTTCCTTCACTCACTCTCTGTTTTACCTCCATTTCCATACCTCCACTCCTGCTTATCGTTCCTCCTAGATATCTAAAACACTCTACTTGTTCCAATATTTCCCCATCCAGCCTCACATCTAGATTTACCTTATGATCTCCCCTATTACACACCATTACTTTACTTTTATTGACGTTCACCTTCAGTTTCATCCTTTCACAAACCACACCAAACTCTTTGACTACCCGCTGCAGTTTCTCCTCAGAATCTGCCACCAATGCTGTGTCATCAGCGAACAGCAACTGATTTAACTCCCAATCTCTACCATTCTTTCCTACTAAACCCAATCCCCTTCCCATAGTTCTCCTTTTCACCTCCCTCACCACACCATCCATAAACATATTAAACAGCCATGGTGACATTACACAACCCTGTCACAAACCTATCTTTACCTCAAACCATTCACTCAACTCACCATTTCCTACTCTAACACATGCTCTGCTCCCTTCATAAAAACTCTTAACTGCTTCTAACAAATTTCCTCCAATTTCATAAATCCTTAACACCTTCCACATTGCTTCACGATCCACACGATCATACGCTTTTCCAAATCCATAAAAGCCCAAAATATCTCCTTATGCTTCTCTAAATACTTCTCGCATAACTGTCTTACTGCAAACATCTGATCCACGCACCCTCTTCCCCTCCTAAAACCGCACTGTTCTTCTCTTATTGCAACTTCCGTACACTTTATTATCCTCTCTATCAACACCCTGCCATACAGCTTTCCAACCACTGACAATAAACTAATACCTCTATAACTTGAACACTCCTGCCGATCTCCCTTCCCCTTGTACAACGGCACAATACATGCACTCTTCCAGTCTATGGGTACCATTGATGCAGCAAAGCACACATTAAGAAGTCTCACCAACCAATCTATTATCACATCTCCACCCTTCTTTATACACTCCACAGCAATACCATCCAAACCTTCTGCTTTTCCCGCTCTCATTTGTTTCACTGCTTCTTTCACCTCATTTTCCTCAATCCTTTCATTCATTCCCTGCCACCTGGGTGGCCTGGGTAATCTATCTCCGTCCACCACTGCTTCAATCACTGCTTCTCTTCCATCTCTTGCATTTAACCCGGGAGCTGCGGGGAGACTCTTAAGAGTTCCCCCGGCGCACTGCGGGAAGACTCTTAAGAGTCAGAGAAAATAAAAATCAACTTTTGACATCGAAAAAAAAATATTTTTTTATATTTTTTTTTTTTTATTTTTTTATTTTTTTTTGGCCCCTGGGCCATGCAAAATCTCAGTCCTCTACCTCCCCTCCTTCCCCACTTTCCTCCTCTCCTTCAGTTATCACCTATTTTCCCTGTTATTCCCTTATTCTGAGGTATATTTTCGTGCTAACATTAGAAATCCGATTGGAGGGTGTGGTCATCACTGATAGCAAGCGAGTGCAAGAGAGAGAGAGAGAGTATCGATCGACTGTGTCTCAGTGGCCTTGGGGGAAATTGGCGGGAAAGCAGATTGCCTCACCCATACATTATACAACTCGCGGGCTATATCTCCGATTTTGACCATCCAAACGCTGTTTTCACTCGTTTTATTGTTGTTTCAGGTTAATACCTTTATAATCAACCCATAATAGGCGCATATGGATAAATATTAATGCTATTAATGGCACAATGAATATTTTAGTGACGGAAACACCTCAAATACGTCAGCACAGGGGGACGTTTCCAATTACCCCCATGCGCACTTCAGAGGTTAACAAAGATTCAAAATAATCAGCATATCTTTTCCTCACTTCAACTTGTTCCACTAGTAATTCTCCATTTATTTTAAGGACATAAAATATACTCATATGAATTATATGTGCCTTTACATTGTTGGACAGGAATAAAAGAATATTCTTGGATAACAAATGTAATGAATCTCAATGTGATATTCTTTAACAGATGTACAGTCGGTCACCTTTCCGACTGGGCCACCTAATGGTAATTTCGCTGGGTCTTTCGCTCTGGTATTACTAAGCTCGCTCACTCCTCCCACCCAGAATCTGTTGCATATTATGTCCCATAGATGGCGTCATTAGATTTGCTGGGAAGGAGAGGGGTGGGCTACACGGAGAAGGGGGGGGGGGTATTGTGTAGGGAAAGTTGGAAGTATGTAGGGTAGGGGAGGGGGGTTACGTGAATGATTTCACCAGTGTTATGGTTACTGTTTTATCTCTTGATATTAATTAAGATGTACATAGTTTTTGCTAGTGACATATGACTTTAAGAAATATATGTTTGTGTGTAATTATTGTTTACAAGCCAATTTGTAGGGATTGCTAGATTCACTATCTATTTAGTAAGACTGATCTTTCTCACTCATTCACTCACACTATCTATTTATCTATCTATCTATATCTATCCACATTATAGATTAGTCTTTTCCTTAGCTGATGTTCATTTGCTCTTCTTTGGGTTATTGTTGGTCTCTTAATTTGGGTTGAGGTCCCGGGCTGGCCCGTATTGTCGATTTGCGGCATTTGTTTTGGGGCTCCTCATACCTCTCTGTCTCATGCTTTTTTCTTCAAATACAGCATTATGTTTAGCATTGTGTTGTTACTTAAAATAACATAATGTATTGCATATCCATATCCATCTAGTCGTCATTAGTGAAATTCCCATACCAAAATAACAGCGTTCATAACTAGTCGCTTACACCAAAGAATCCTACACTGTTAGAGAAATAGGTCATTCAGCAATAAAACAGTGCAATATATATTGATATAATTATGATATTCTCCAGATGTGTATTTTGTGTTTGAGAAGGGGGTTTGGAGAAGAAAAAATATATATATGACTAAAATACAGTACAAAAATATCAGACTTTAAAACTGGTAACCTACTTAAATAGAAACAAATAAATGATTTGCTCGGAAATAAGTGCTACAAACTTCAAAGTCGTTATAACTTATAAGAAAAATAGGTCCCACTAAAATGTCATTGGAAAACGCTATATACTTTCAAAGTAGCCCCCGAGAAGTTTTAGTGGTTTGTATTTCCCAATGTTGATATGTATGATAAAGGTGTTTTAGTTGTTAGCATATACATTTGGATAGCAATGCAAATATAATTAAACCGTTCAGAGAGAGAGAGAGCGAGAAGGAAAGGGAGAGACGAAATACATGGACGAATACATCGAAGAGACTTATACACGAAAGCTTGACTCTATTATCTGTGGATAGAGTATTTATTAATCAAAATAATTAGTATTCGGTAATGTTTACTCTATATATTCATGTAAACATATGAACAAAATTACCCACAGAGCCACTTCACCTATGTAATGCAAATTCCCATTACAAGCAACCCAATTCCTCGATACGACAATCAAAGGTTTGATGTTCTCCACTTCCCTTTACCTAATAAATTGTTTCTCTGCGTGTGAAAGAGACAAGAGGCAAAACTACTTATAAACAATTTGACGTCCTATTGTCCCCCTTACCCCAGTCAGAACAGAATGCTTAGTACAGAACCATATTCAAGGTGCACTGGAATGTAACTGCAGGACACGCAAAACTTGAAACAAAGTCATAGGGTGAGGGATAGACACATTTACGGAGTGAATTCCATACTTTACTTGTTGAGCTGAAAAATTACGGGGAAATTTAAGTTAACTGATGGCTTTGAATGGTGAGCAGATAAGTGGTGGGAATGAGTTACGAAGCGGGTGGCCCTCTGTCTCTGCAGAGACAGCTGGGACAGCTGTGAAGAACACTGATTATAATAATGGCATAACAGTAATATACATGCAGTTTTCACAATGTGGAGATATTGTAGACAATATGGTGGAGAAGAGTAGAGATTACATGCCTTTGACTGCACCCTTTCAGAAGCATTTTTCATATGCGAACAATACCTGATACGCTTACATCAGTGTCCCTGTACGGAGAAAGAGGCTGTACGGGGATAAGGGGGTAACAGACGATTGGGCAAACCTAACCTCTGGGAAACTTTTTAATCAACAATGCTAATATGATCTTTCAAAGACACACACACACTTGTGTTTCGATAAACACTGTTTCACTGCATGCATGCGCATATCAGTATATGCTATGGCTCTAGCCATCTCTCTCTCTCTGTGTGTGTGTAGGAATAGGAATAGTGGTTTGGCAGGAGAGTCACAGGGACCGCACTTTCTACCAATTATTATCTTTCGCAACTAACTCAGCATGTTACAGGTTGCCAGGGTAGCTCATGAAAAAGATATATCCACTGATATTTTAACAACCAATCATGTTATGACTTATACCTATTGGCTTCTGGAAGAGAAAAACATGCGTAGGAACTATTTAAGATATACTGAAACTTAGCAACCACGCTAGCCTGAAGAGACCATAATTATATCACAATTCAACATGGCAGCTGTATGTGTGTGAGTGTGTGTGGGGGGGGGTTAAATGCTGATATAACTATGTTAACGTTAAATATCTCATGATTAAGTCTATGCAAGGGTAACTATATATTATGTGCAGTAAAATGTAAAAGTTAGATAAGAGACTGTCACCCTATATAATCATTAATAACTATATGCGTAACCATAAACCGAGTGCACTGTGAGGAATACTGGAGAAATCGCCCCGAAACGAGTTCGCCCCGCTTTGAGAAGTAGCCCCGCCGCGAGTTCGCCCCGTTAATGTCCCCCCTCCACCCTAAAGGGGTACTGAAGAATTCCCCCTCTATTCATCTATCTAACCTAACCAAACCAAACCAAACCTAACCTAACCTAACCTTACCCAAACCTAACCTAACCTAACCTAAAATAACCTAACCCTAACCCTAACCTAACCTAACCTAACAAATGAGTACAAATGAGTAATGTCCTCAATTCCTTCTTTGCATCAGTTTTTACTACAGAAGACCTCAGGGGTTGGGGGAGGGATGGAAATAAGTGGTAAGCTCCAGGAGTGGCGGTGGTGGTGGTGGTGGTGGGGGGATAAACAGGGCAAACTCGTTGTCCAAGAGCGGGGCGACTTGGTTTCGGGGCGAATTCTCCTGTAACCACTGTGAGTGATGGCAGATAATATCTGTAGGACGGTGACTCCGAGGACCATTAGTTTGTAAAACCCTGTTGGGTATTGTTAATGTGTCCATTATGTGGGCTGCTGGATCACTATACTCTATTTCAGCTATGCTGAGGTGAGATGTCAATAAGTCTAGCTGATTGGCTCATGCGATAGTGTTCAATGTCTCGTCCTTTAGTAATTATTAATTCTTAAAGATTTAAATAATCAAGGTCGCACAAGTCAATCAGCTGGAACTATTGACATCTACCTGGTCGATGAAACAGTATAGTCATTAGTATATAACAGACAACACCTGGTCAATGGTCATGCTAATGCTACCACAGAAAGTGTAACAGGCAGTCAGACAGTCAATAGCCAACCCTTCATTCCCGTTAAATAAATGGGGAGGATTAGCAAGGGACATTAGAAAGGGAACAATGATGACCGGGAGAAAATTAATACAATAAACACCTTCCAAAGCAAGTACCTTATCATTCGGAGCAACATTCACCAGGCCTCAATACCATTGACTTCACCTCAGATGATATACTTCCACAACAGAGTCTCTTCACAACATCGAGGATGATAACCTTCCAGGTTTGTCAATTAAAAGGTTACAAATACCTTCACATGTTCTTCCTAACAAACCTCCTCCATTCATTCCTGTAACAACAATCGCATATAATATCCGTGTTAATAGTTCATACATCGACCATGAACCTCCCGACCATGGTTCACCCTTATTGTTTTGGCTGCAATCATACATTTTATTGAGACTAGTGCTTGATAATTTCATTCAGCACTGGAGCCACGGCGATCGAGTGGCAAGCACGCTCACGTGTGAATCTGCTTTACCTGGGTTCGATCCCAGCCAAGACTGACATATTTAGTGGGTGTGAAACTCAGGTGTCTGAAGCAACTGCCATCAGCCCCTTCTCTGTATCCTCCTACTTTCTCTATCCTAGTTTCAAAGCCAAAGGCAGATGTTGTGCATACTTGCACAACAAACTCACTTGCTCTGGTATTTCCGATTGTAGCTCCTCTGATTTCTCCACTTTTTGGCTCAAACTTTCCTGTCATTCTCATATTAAATATTTATGCGATATCTGTCATTCCCCTAACTCTAGCAACTTTCCCAAATTGTTTGATTATCTAAACTCTAAAGTGGAACACATTCTAGCCATTTCTCCTTTCTCTGAATCTCCATTTTAGGAGATTTCAACGTTCATCACCACCAATGGCTCTCCTCTAATTCTACTGACCAACTTGGTGAACAAGTCTAGGTCTTTTCTATCCTAAATGACCTAGAGCAGTTGGTTCAGCAACCTACCCGTATCCCGGATCGCCTCGGAGATTGGCCCAACATTCTTGACTTGTTTCTAACTTCTAACCCTTCTTCTTATAGTGTCGATCTTTTCTCTCCTTTGGGCTCCTCCGACCATAAACTTATCTCTGTCATCCGTCCTATCTCTCCAGTACGGCCACCTAATCCTCTTAGCAGGCGGCGCTTGTGGCACTTTTTCGCTGACGACTGGGAGCAGTACTTCTTTGATTTCCCATGGAATGAATATTGCTTCTGTGGCCGAGGACCCTCGGAGAGTGCTGAACGCATTACCGAGGTAATCCTATCGGGCATGGAGGCATACATTCCATTTTCTTTCTCTCTGACTAGTGCAAAAATTCTTGGTTTACTCATGCTTTTTTCTACTGCTGTCTGCAATAAGGAGGAAGCATTTAAACGGTACCGACGCCTTAAACCACAAGAATCTCATTCTTCCTATATTTTTGCCCGGAATTCAAGCCAAATCTGTTCTTTGACTTGCCAAACACTCGTTCATCAATAATAAATGTACTGAACTATCTAACTCTAGCTCTTCCCAAGCTTTCTAGCATCTAGCCAAAAACCTGTCCGACAATTTTTCTTTCTCGTTTTTCCCTCCCCTTTTCCACTCTGATGGCACAACCATCACTTCTTCCTCTGACAAAGCTGAACTATTCGCTAAAAACTCCACCTTGGACGATTCCGGTGCTATTCATCCCACTCCACCCCACTCTCTCCTACTTATGCCTAATATCCTAATCTCTTCTAAAGATGTACTTGCTACCCTCTCTGGGCTTAACACTAATAAGGCGTATGGTCCGAATGGTGTTCCTCCTGTTGTACTCAAAAACTGTTCTTCCGTGCTGACTCCCTGCCTACAGTAGGCAAACTCTTTTGTCTCTGTCTCTTCTCTAACGTCTTCCCTTCTTGCTGGAAGTTCGCTCTCATTCAACCTGTCCCAAAGAAGGGTGACCATTCTCAACCCTCCAACTATCATCCAATTGCTCTCATCTCTTGTGTCTCTAAAGTTTTTGAAACTATTCTTACTTCCAAATTTCTTAAGCATTTATCTTCTCATAATCTACTCTCAGATCGCCAGTATGGCTTCCTTAAGGGTCGCTCTATTGGAGATCTTCTTTCATATCTTACTAACTCCTGGTCATCCTCCTTTCGGGACTTCGGTGAGACCTTTTCTATTGCGCTAGACATATCGAAGGCCTTCAATGTAAGAGGTATAGAGTTATAAGAGTTTCTACCGTATTTCGTCATTATTATGTAATTAACTTCCATTCTCTCGTATATTTTTCGTGTGTTTCTATGTAATATTCCCTAATATTAATATGTCCTTTTCCTTTATCCGTAAACCGTTTATCCTTAAAACGTGGCGACCACCTAAATTACATAATTGTGTTAATAGTACTCAGTCTTTCTTAACTCCTTTCGTACCGGCGACGTCTTTTTATTTTCTTCTAGCTACTATTAAACTATATTTTTCAGCTTAAAAAGGGCCTCTAGCAATTAAGTGGCTTTGAACTATCAACTAACCCTTTATTCTACCACAGATCCTTCTTATGCCACACAAAATCATCTATATATAGCTAGAATAAAATTAAAAAGACGTCGCGGTACAGAAGGGGTTAAACCTATCCTACGATTACCTTATCTCAGAGAACCTAATCTGTTTACAATAGGAGTACTCGGCTAAATTATACGAGGTTAAGGGGAGATGGGGCTTTTTTCTGTTCCCCTTTCTTTCTCAAGTTTAGCCCCATTAGTTTTCTGTTCGTGTCATTTACAGTAGTGTCGATTTTTTCCTGGCGAGCGATAGCGATATATTAGTGTAAGTCTGTATGAATGAATGGGTCTTCGTTCTGTAAAGAAGGATGTGAGTGGTCATTTTGAGTTTGCTAGATGTAATAATAGTTTGTAGTACAGCCTTTAATACAATTAAATCATTGTATGAATCGTTACTATAATCATTAAATCTATTGTATATGCCAATACAAAATAGTTAAAAGTATATAACTTCAGAAGAATATTTAACCCGGCAAGCGCGATAGGCCTCACGGAAGGCTTCCTATAGGGAACGCGATAGGCCTCACGGAAGCAGGACCATAAAAAAAGCCTTCCATAAAAAAAAAGGGCCTATCAAAACAAAAGAATTTGTCTCTAGGTGAGATAATTCCCCTCCAGTACTCATCCATGTAAATCTCACCCACCCCCCTCCCCTCCTTCCCCACCTTATTCCCCCCTCCCTCCCCTCCTCAATTATCACCTATTTTTCCTCTTATTATCATCATTTATCGGTTATTTTTCTCTCCCGCGATAATGTAGCACAAGTGGGTTGCATAAAAGATCGTTATGCAACACCCAGACACCGGCACACACCGCCCCGCTCGTCTCAGTTGACTCCCAGACAGCGAGAGGGGAGGGCTGCCTGTGTCTCTCTCTCGCCTGAGATTATGACCGGGTGGCCAATATCTTCGTTTTTCACCACCCAAATGCTTTTCCCACTTATTTTTAGCACTCTTGAAGGTTCATATATACATCATATATGTAAAATAAAAGCATACCGAAAACAAATAATGGTTTATATTGTAAATATAACGAATTCTGTCAGAATCCAGGGCTAGAAATGCACAAATAACTACCCTAGCACCTAGGTCTATATCGCGCTTGTCAGGTTAAATATTTAGAATTACATGTTATGCAGACAGTAGCCATCATACATTAGCCAACCTTATTTCACCAATGTGGAGCCTGGCGATTTCGATTTGCTTCATATATATTTGTGCGAGAGATTAGGAATGTCAACGAATCATGCTAAAATGTGAAGTTATGCACGACACAAATATATTGTTAACAGGATTATAAGCATAATGCAAAATAATTAGCCAAAATACAAGTTTCAGTCCATTTTCATAAATATAGATCGGGCACAGATTATGTAAAGTAATCGATTGGTGTGACCCATGGTAGAGCAAGGAAATAATCTGATTATTATCATACGATTGTGACACAATTTGTATAAGTGTACCCAACATGTCACGTTTAACAAATAAGTAAAAAGGAAAACAAGCAACAACGGATCTACTGATCCTTACGAGGCTGCTTGTAAATATGATTGCAAAAGAGCAGATACACATATAATGATATGGAGTAAAATAAGTCCACATATAACGTCATTATCACCATATAAGGCATTGGTTTTTTTTCTTCTGTGTTAGACACATTATACTTGCGTGACCCGCCATCGAATGTTGTCATATTTGATAACTTGCATCTACTATTGGCCTATATATAACCTGTTTTAAATCCATATTATCATTTGGTGTCACATAAGTCGTGGGGATAAATATGCTATAATTAATGATATAGTATAGATTTTCGCCTACTCTTATGACTTCAGAAAGCTACCTTACATTTGTTATTTTTTAAAATGTACTATTTATTTAAACTAATACAGCATTGTCTTTTCTTTTATATGCTGTGCAATCTCAGACAACTAAAAACATATTCTCATGCAATTGACAACAGTGATAGTCATTGGTCGACCATCACTCTCTAACCTCGGAAACACAAACTACGTCAACTAAGCATTACTCTTGGCATAATTGGTAATCACACACACACAGAGAGGGAGAGGTAGACCGAATGAGAGGTGGAAGGATGGAGTGAGGAAGTATATGAACGAAGGCGGTGCTGGATGGGGGGAGGGGCGTCGACTGACTGGGGACAGAGGTGCATGGGGGCGGTTCGTTCGTGGCCACCCCTTCGGGGATCACGGCGTTAGGCAATAGATAGATAGATAGACACACACACACACACACTCAGAATATTGTGTGTCTCAATAAGCATTATCAGAGTGAATATGCTTTTTATAGATAATTATTTTTGGTTGTAACATGGCACACTTAGGAAAGTCATTATTTAGCAACAGTACTAAATGTATGCTATGCAATTGAGATATATCATAAGCATATATTGCGTGACACCTCATGTAATAGTGGGTGGACATAACAATAGCCATTATGTGCGTTTGCGTATGCGTGCGTGTGTGCATGCCTGCTTGTTTGCATATGCTTGTGGCGTGTTATAGTGTAGTAATTATAGTTCAGAAATATATACATATAAGTTATGTTGTAAGAACAGAAATATACTATTTATTTGAATATAGTATTTATTCAAGTTCCAAATCAAATTACCACAGTAATCCTTTGTATTTTAATTAGTATAACTATAATAATAGTTATAATATAACGGGTTCCAATGCAAGCTACGAGGATATATTGTCTCCAGGCATACCAACAGTTATATTCTGCACATTTTTCTAATCAAAACACTTAACAAGAAGCACATCAAGCACCTGTTATTTGTTAGCATTGACAGATAACGCAGGTGGGTCAAAACCATTATATTGTTAAGGACAGTAAAGATAGAGGGTATATATTGATATCGTGACACATATTGGCATGCCTGAACAGCTGTAAGTGTGGCATTTTCAGAGGTGTTAGGGTGGCGAAGAATTGAGCCATACCATTTTCAACTTTCTGTCATGAGACAAAAGAAGTCAAAATAGCATACACGTCTACAGTGAGGTAACGGAAGTTTGATGATGCGGAGTATTTCAGTCCTTATCTAGCTGTGCAATAGATCGTTAATACAATCAATCATAAAATACGGTTGCCAGCTTCATTTTAATTTTTGACATACCAATTTTCCTGGATGGCATAGAATACATACCGTAGTCATTTTCTTTATTATATATACCTATGGTAGTTCATCAACTAATTTACTTTCGGAATACGATTATCTTGAGTTAATAGGCATAGGCCAAATAAACAAACGTTCATGGCCAGTAAATGTTTGTAAACGGCTTTGTAAAAAGGTAAATGATAGTAAAATACTGTATATTCAATAAGATTAAGATGTAAATCGCCCATGATCAAATTGTACAAAAGGATAATACACTATTGTTGTTTGTTTGTTTGTTTGTTTTGATAACCAACCTTTCCTACAAAATAATACCCCCCCCCTCCCCCCTCCGAAAATCTAACTACGCCATCTATGGGACATAATATGCAACAGATTCAGGGTGGGGGGAGTCAGCGATCTTAACAATATCAGAGCGAAAGACTCCCAGCGAAATTACCATAGGTGGCCCAGTCGGAAAGGTGACCGACTGTACCTGGATGGTAATTTTAAGCAGATCTTCTTCTTAGTAACGCACTGCTTTCTTTCCCATTTTTCTAATTGTATTGTATGTAAACAATAAAGACTTAAGTTTGTTATATGGTTCTTTATCTCTACCTATAGGTATTTGTTAGTGGTTTGATATTGTCACGAATGTCCCCCTCCAGCCTTGAAATATCAGGCATATTGTCAATGATGGAGGGGCCACTAATAAATTATAGGTTTGAGTCCCGGAGGGAAGAATGAAAACCTAATATTTAGTAGTGGCCCCGAAATCATTGACGATGTAGGGCCCTCCCTTCCATCCCCTTCCCATTCGCTTGATGTCTTAAGTTTAGTCTTGATATATCATTGAAGGAGGTATGGCGATGCTTAGTTCAGCGTCTGGGCTAGAATCCACATAAGACATCCACGAGCTGGAAAGCCTTAATATAACGAATTTTAAGTTAATTTTTATTTTTTATTTTTTACGAAGTTTTTTCGTAGTGAGTATCCAATCATAAAGACGATTCCATAAGAGAATTAGCGTTACACTTATGATGTGAGGACTCTTTTTCCCTGTGGCGGGGGTTTCAAACATGCTGACCGCGGGTGCTTGAAAGAGGACTATTATACTGATAGGCGTATCGTCAATGATTTCGGGGCCACTACTAAATATTAGGTTTTCATTCTTCCCTCCAGGACTCAAACCTATAATATATATATATACTGTATGGTGAAACAATTACAGACAAATGAGGGTGAGAATTATGAGGGTGATAAAAATTAAGAAAATACAGTAATATATATTTAATTATTCATATACTAATATATAATTTAAATTCACGATGGTTACAGTTGCACAATGAAGTGCCACAAATACTGTAGTAAATATGTCAAAAATTTATTTTCTAGCCTACAGTGAATTTATATTACTTGCCAATGAGCACTAGCCTTGAAAAAGATTACTGAATCATATACAAATAACACAGAAAAAAATCCAGTTTCAATCTCAAACTACCTGTGGGCAATGAACTAAAATTTTACCCTATGCCTATCAGAAAACCACTCGTTAATATCTAGGTTAAGGCAGGCTAGGCTAATCCTCAGTAAAGCAGTCTAGGCTAGACAAGGCTAGGAATATTAATTCAGTTTTAGGAGGTTAGGAGGTTAATGAGACAGAAGGCTTTCTTTTCTACTTTGTCTAGAAGTGCTGTGTGAGAGATGTGACAATACTCAATACATGGACGCACTGTGCCCCTGTATAGAGCAAGAAGCTGCGCAGGGGTAAAGAACCCCCGGAGGCGGTTGAGCACACCCAGCTTCTGGGAAGCTGTTTTAGCAAGAGTGGTAATATGATTTTTCCAAGAGAGATCAGAAGAAAAAGAGACACCGAGAATATTAAGAAAAGATGAAGGGTTAATTTGTATGTTGTTGAAGAGTAGGTCATATTTTTCTGGAAGGGGGCGACGAGTAGACAGATGGAGGAATTGAGTTTTGGAAGCATTGAAAGTAACAAGGTTTTTTCTACCCCAATTAGAGATAGTAGAGAGATCAGATGATAGGTGCTCTATGGCCTCCTTAGTCCTTATGCGAGTTATGGAGTTCCTGCTGTGAGTGATGTTGTGGAAGGCTAGTTGAATGGAGTAATGTAAAGTCATCAGCATATGAGTGAATGGGGATGGAGGTGCAGTTGAGAAGGTCGTTAACCCGGGAACGGCAAGAAAGCTCTTAAGAGGTTTTACTGAGCGGTGGCGAGAAAACTCTTACGAGGGCAGGCCTAAAAAAACATTTAAAAGGACCCAGTAGCACTTAAAAAAAAAAAAAAAATCCCTCCATACCTCATATCACTTATCCACATGTGTCAATATCCCCTCCTTCCCCCCCCCCTTCAATTATCACCTATTTTTCTTATTATTACCATTTTATTGGTGTATTTATCATGCCAATATCTCCAAACCCGGTGTAAGCCGTGCTCATGGAGGGTATAGATGCGTGAGAAAGAGGGAGGGGAGGTTCAGTGTGGCTGTAGGCTTCAGAGAGGGAGGGTGTACATCGTGGCTGGCTCACAACTTATGACTGGAGCGGCTGACTATAATTCACGATTTTGACCAGAAAAATTATATTCCCACTTGTTTTATGTTGTTACAGGTAAATATCTTCATAGTAAAGGTAAAATAGGCGCATATATATAAATAATAACGATATTTATCGTATAATGACGATTTTAGGCGGGAAGGAGGCCTAATATTGCCGCCCAGAACTGTGGTGTTCGCTACACCACAGTACAAATCGCCGACTAGCCAAACTCTGCAGGGAGGAGGACATCGGCTTTGTCGACACATGGGATAATTTTTACTACGATAAATCTTTGTTTTCAGGAGATGGTGTACATCTCAGTGAAGTAGGAGCTGCACGTCTTGGTCGTTTGCTGAACGATGCAGTCAATGATTTCCGTTCAAAAAACGGGGTCAACCGGCGGTATCCGGGGGGTAGTGTAAGTCAAATACGAACTGAATATTCAGGCAATGCACAATCAGTAACATCCAACTCTAATACTCTTAAGGTGTTTTATGTAAATGCTCGTAGCATACGCAATAAATTTTCAGATCTAGAGGAAATCGTGTTTACAGAACATTATGATATAATCGGCATTACAGAATCTTGGTTAAATACGGAAGACAGAGACTTTTTAGCCGAATATACGCTTCCTGGTTATACAATGTTGAGAAAAGTCGGATCAATAGAAATGGAGGAGGAGTTCTGTTTTTTATGAAGGAAAGTCTTAATCCCGTCTTAATGTCAAAACCTCAAATTGCGAATATAGACATATCTTACGTACTATTAAATAATAAACGAGGAACTAAAATAACACTAGCTTTATTATACAGATCCCCAGCTCAATCACTGCAAACTGACAGTGAAATTTATGAACAAATTGCAGAAATAACAAACATACAAGATACCGAAATTCTTGGCGATTTCAACTTACCCGTGACTAAATGGGGCGATATTCTTACTTCACACTCTGGACACGACCTCTACGCTAACTTGCAAGAGAGTTCACTTTTTCAATTAGTACAATCTCCGACCCGTGGTAATAATGTGGTTGACCTTGTACTCGCAACAAAAGAAAAATTAATAGAGAATTTGAATGTTGGTGATGAATTCAGTAACAGCGACCATCGTACGATAACTTTCACTTTAAAGTTTACTAGTAACAAATCAAATAGCAGCATTGAGAAAGTCCCTAATTTCAAGAAAGCAAATTTTCATAAACTTAAATCAAAGCTTAAAGAAACTGACTGGAGCTTTCTGATAACAATAACAACATAAATACATCTTGGGAGTGTTTCACAACCACTTACCTTAAGGCAGTGCAAGACTGCATACCATCGAAAATACGGCGTCCAGGCCATAATGATAAGCCCAAATGGTGGAATAAAGATTTTTCAGACTGTCTGCTTGCTAAAAAATTTGCTAATGATAGATTAAAATCCTCACAAAATGACGAAGAACGGGTGAAATTTGAAGAGCTACGACACAAAGCCAAAAAGTTAATTAAGCAAAGTAAAAAGACCCTGGAGATACATGTTGCGAATCAAAGTAAAACAAACCCGAAAGAATTCTATAGTTATATCAGAAAGAAAAAAGTAGTTACTTCAACTGTTGGACCGTTAGTCGATGAAAATGGAGAATACACCAAAGACGAAGTACAAATGAGTAATGCTCTCAATACCTTCTTTGCATCAGTTTTTACAACCGAAGACCTCGGTGATATCCCTACACCATCGCCGATTCAGATTGATAATTCAGATGTTCTAAGCAATATCATCGTTACAGAGAGAGAAGTATTGAATTTAGATAAACTCAAGGTAAATAAAATGCCTGGACCTGATACAATCTCGCCTAGAGTTCTAAAGGAAGCTAAGGATGAGCTCTCCAAACCACTGAAATTGTTATTCAATGAATCCTTGCAGTCTGGAAGTATGCCTGATCAGTGGAAGCTAGCCAACGTAACACCGATATTAAAAAAAGGCAGCAAATCCCTACCCAGTAACTATCGTCCAATTAGCTTAACCTCAATTGTATGTAAAATGCTAGAAACGGTCATAAGAGACAGACTTGTAAATCACTTAGAGGCAAATAACTTACTTAAAGATAGTCAACACGGCTTTTGTAAAAAACGTTCCTGTTTAACAAACCTCTTAAGACTTCTTCCACGATATCCTCAACCTCTACGATGAGAGTAAAGCTGTAGATATTATATACCTTGATTTTCAAAAGGCCTTTGACAAAGTTCCCCACAAACGTTTACTGCTAAAACTAAAAGCGCATGGAATACAAGACGGTGTGTTGAAATGGATAGAAAATTGGCTCAGCGACAGAAAGCAAAGAGTAGTCATAAACGGTAAGGCATCTAAATGGACCAATGTAAGTAGCGGGGTACCCCAGGGATCGGTACTAGGACTAATTCTCTTTCTAATTTACATCAACGACATAGATGAGGGTCTCACCTGTACAATCTCAAAATTTGCTGACGATACAAAAATTGCAAATAGCGTACTCTCAAAAGAACAAGTTGACGATATGCAACACAATCTAGATAAATTGTCATGTTGGGCCCAAATTTGGCAAATGAGTTTCAATACGGATAAATGTAAAGTACTACATATCGGATACCTAAATGAGAAAGCAAACTATTCGATGAATGGCACTCAGCTTAAAAATGTAAACAGAGAAACCGATCTGGGAGTAACAATATCGAGTAACCTAAAACCGAGTCAACAATGTTCAGATGTTGTTAAGAAGGCAAACAAAATAATTGGCTTTATAGGCAGGTCATTTGAGCATAAATCCAAAGAAGTTATCCTAACCCTTTACAATTCCTTAGTCCGCCCTCTTCTGGAATACTGCGTTCAATCCTGGTGCCCTTATTACCAAAAAGATAAATAAGCTAGAACGAGTTCAACGTAGAGTTACCAAAATGATACCTAGCCTAAAGAACAAACCATACGAAGAGCGTCTTAGAGAATTAAATCTATTTCCTTTAACCCAGCGCAGATTAAGAGGTGACTTAATTCAAGTGTTCAAAATCATCAAAGGCATCGACAATATGAACTGTAGTAAGTACTTCACTATCGACCAATCTAATTACACGCGGGGAAACGGTTGCAAAATTATTGGTAAATCTTTTAACTCGCACGAATCTAAGAATTTCTTCTTCAATCGAGTTGTCAACTTATGGAATGGGCTTCCGAGACGTTATAGACTGCAACACCGTTGATTCATTTAAACTCCGCTTAGACAAATATCTCGCATCAAACCCACGACTGACTGCGTTTGTAAATGAATAACTTTATTTTATCCCCCCTCAGTTACTAACCCATCTGTCCCCTACTAACTTCCTAATCCTGCCACGGACATTAGTTCCAGGGCAGTAGTTCCCTTTCCAATGTTCCCTTACCCACTCTAAACCACTGTTTGGACACTTGATCCTCAGTGTTTTGGAGGACAAGCAGCCTAGAAGGGTCACTAGATATGTTGTTGCTTGATTTCCTTTGTACTCCTTTGTACACCCTGCGCGCTCTTTAAAGGCGGTGTCACACAAGCTCTTTTTCCCTCTATTTTTCGAGCAATTGTAGTTTAGCAGCTTCAAAATTTCAGGTTTATCATAATTCAGCCACCTAACATAACCTTCAGTCTAGTTACTGATTCCAATGTGAAAGATCCCCAAAATATTGCGAGACAAAACTTGCTCATAGAAAACTTCCTGGAAAAGCGTTCGTGTGACACTGGTTGTAATTTATGCTTGACAGTTCTTATTATGTCCTTGGAAGTGATAATAATAATATGGCCAAAACAATGCTACTTCATGTCAATAGTCCTCTAATTTTTCTCATGTTCAATCCAGTTTTTAAAACAAATTGCTCCGGTTTGACACCCTGTTCATGGCTACTACCAAATAGAGGATTCTCCTCTCTAGCCCTTTAAGCTGTGACACTCGTTATTTTGTAGTAGTAGGGGCGGAAGGCTAGGAATCCTCTTCCCCTTGTAAAATTAACTTACTAGACAAGACAGAGAAAAGGGCAAGGGAACGCAAAAGTGGCCCCAGACCATACAAATTGGAATGTTAGGTGTTGTTTCAGTTCGTGCTCTGTCTCGAGTCGGCCACCCCCAGCTATGGGGTATGTGACCGAGTATATAAATACATACAGACATCGTGTATATGATGTAATGCTTGGATAAACAATTGTGAAGGTATGCTTCCATTTAGTTAGTACCTTCAATTAGCTTTTACCACCCATATTATAATATATATTGGGTGGTAAAAGCAAATTAAGGTACAATTAGTCAGATTTCGGGCTGGTCCAGTGCTAATTGCATGTATGCTATTATAGAGGTATAAAATAAAGTGTTGGTAAACAAAATATACAAACTTAACCTACCCACTAGTTTGTTAATTTCTGGCTTTTGCATTTCTAATTTTTATACTTGTAAATATCTTAAATGCCATAAATATACGAAACTGGGCAAGCTGGAAATCTGACCGACTACTAACTAAATGGGATGATATACTATATAATTAGTATATGTTAGAAGCATAATGACCTATGCATCAGAAACATGGCCTGTTAATTTTGAAGCGGATTTTATCAGCAGAATGGAATGTAACTAGATGAGAATGGGGAATATGTGTGGGGCCAATTATTGGCAAGATAGGATTTCTAGTGAAGAGCTGAGGAGACAGGTATCAGAGTATCAGTGATGACGTGCATGCAATCTGGCTTGGATGCTTTAGACATGTGGAGAGGATGGATGAGCTAAGTTGGGTGAAAAGATGCAAGTTCGTGAACGTGGAGGGAGCTGTACCAAGAATTATGTGGGATTAGACCTTGCAGTCTGATCTTGAATTACAAAATCCTGACAAGTGAGGCAGCACTGAACAGGGCTGCCTGGGGCACTGTTAACCTGAGAACGGTGATTAGACTCTTAAGAGGTTTTGGTGGTGAAAGGTGACGAACCTTTTAACCCGTCCAGCCCCGGCTAGTTTTGTAATGTTTGTTCACCAGAACCCAGCCGGTTTTCAAAAAATGGTTTTATTCCAGAAACAATAGCGAATGGGTTAGGAATGAAGGAAAAACCACGAAAAACCGCTCAAAAAGCTTAAAGAATGGTCCTACAGAGCCCCCGAAAACGTATTTTACAAGAGTAAAAAATTGAAGGCAATTACCCCCCCCCAAAAAAAAACAGGTTATTGCGCGCTCACGCACACGCACGAGGACTTTGAGAGTTTTCAACCATCGGCATGGTTGCGTGGGATACGTACACTGTTCCCATACAAATCTGAGCCCTCTTGAGTGGCTACACCTGAGGTTACGGTCGGCGCAATTAGGGTGACGCGCCAGGCGCGTCTCTGGGGCTGTGCGTTACATACATCGCCGACGCATCAGGCGCGTCGCTGGGGCTGTACGGGGTAAGATCAAAGTATTAACAAAATCCTTCTAAAAGACCCCAGTAGCACTTAAAACAAAGGAATATGTGATTAAGTGAGATAATTCCCCTCCATACTTCTTATCACTCCTCCACATGTGTCAAAACATCCACATGATTGGATGCAAATTCTAGAAGATGATGATGTAATAGACGTGGTATATTGCGATTTTATGAAGGCCTTCCATAACAAAGGTCCCACATATAAGGTTAATAGAGAAAGTTAGAAGCTATAATATAGGGGAGAAATGTGTGAAATGGATAGAAGCCTTCCTGAAAGATCGGAGACAGAGGGTACTGGTGAATGGAATAGGCTCGGGGTGGAGGGAAATTACAAGTGGGGTACCTCAGGGATCTGTGTTGGGACCACTGCTGTTCGTTATATTTATCAACGACTTACCTGAAGTTATAACTAATGGAAGTGAGGTATACCTGTATGCGGATGACACTAAGCTGTATAGAAGAGTGAGGAGTAAGGAAGATGTGGGTTTGCTACAAGGAGATGTGGAGGGCATGAAGGGATGGTCTGAGCATTGGTTAATGCCTTTTCATCCAAAAAAAATGCAAGTACATGCGGATAGGGACAAGCAAGATAGACAAGGTTAGGATACAGTATGTTTGAAGCGATGGAGGAAGTGAATGCAGAAAAGGATATAGGAGTAGTGATAGACAATAAGTTAAATTTCTCAGAACATTTAGCGGAAAAGATAAACAAAGCCAATAGAATTGGAGGGCTGATAAGGAGGACATTTGTGTCACTTGACGAAGAAATCTTCAGGAATCTCTATACAGCGCTGGTTAGGCCGCACCTGGAATATGCGAACCAGGTGTGGGCTCCATATATTGTAAAGGATATAGAAGCAGTGGAGAAAGTGCAGAGGAGAGCTAGCAAGCTGGTACCAACGTTGAAGAACGCGGGCTATGAGCAGAGGTTGAGGACACTGGGGCTTCCGACACTGGCCGGCATATCGGAGAAAGAGAGGGGATATGATAGAGACTTTTAAGATAGTGTCAGGAAAGTACGATGAGGATGTGTGTGAGGGTATCTTCTTGATGTGGGAGGGAACAAGAATGAGAGGACACTCTAAGAAAATTCACAAAGAAAGAAATAGGCTTGAGAAGGCAAAGAACTCATTTTGTGATAGAGTGGTAAATGAGTGGAACGCACTGCCCCAGTATGTAGTCGATTCCGAATCAATAAGGCAGTTTGAGAGTAATCTTGATAAAGCATGGGGAAGACAAGATTTGAAGTTTGATTATAAAACAAAACTACAGAATAGTAAAAAATTTGCGTCTGCTACCGCCGCCGCCAACACCGTGAACGACCGCAGCAGTGCAAGTACTGGTACTGAGCTGGATACACAGGCCTAGTTTGCCTTTTTCCAGAGGATCTACTGTAAGAAACTGTAAGAAAACCCCCTCCTTCAATTATCACCTATTTTTCCTCGTTTATCGGTTTATTTATTGCACCAATTTCTCCAACCCGGTTCCAAGGTGTTCTACTGCGCATATCGAGTGTGTGGGAGAGAAAGAAAGCAATACTAAGGTTCAGTTTGAATTCAGGCCTGAGAGAGAGAGCAGATAAATCACGTTCGCCTCTCACCTCATGACTGGAGGGTCGGCAATAATTTGTCTTTTTCACCCGCCAAATACTATTCCCACTTGTTTTATTGCTGTTACATGTTAATATCTTCATATTAAACGTAAAATAGGCGCATATGAACGAGTAATATCAATATTTATCGTACAATGACGATTTTAGGCGGAATGAAGCCTAATATCGTCGCTTGGCAGGAGGGTTTGAACTACCAATGGCGCGCGCTTCCCGGGTTAAACAATAGGGGAACCGAATGAGGCGTCTCAGGGTTTCTCTTTCAATTAACGTTAGGAACAAGGGATGGGGATGCCATTACGACTTCAGACGCCATCTACTTCTTCAAGAACAAAGGGACTGGGGCAATTACCTGAGTCGTGGTGGTCGACGTCAACTGTTTTTTTTCAGGATCAAACTACTGCTTAAGGAATAGAGCGACTGGGATACTGGCCTGAGATGCGTTGACTTCAGACATCAGCTACTTCTGGAGGAACAAACTATTGCTTCAGGAACAAAGGGACTGGCACGTTGGCCTGAGCCGTGGTGACTTCAGACGTCAGCTACTTCTTTAGGAACAAACTACTGCTTCAGAAACAGAGGAACTAGGACATCGGCCTCAGGGAGGGAGGAAGGACTCGATCGAGTCCCAGATCTGAGCTCGCGACGTTTCTCGAAACGTCTACCTTTGTGGGGACGATTGCAGGCTATATATGGCTCAGTCTTGTATGAAATCGACTTTCTAGTGTACCGGACTGGACCAGTAATAGATCGGGCCTAATCCGCTGTCTCTCCTGTGATCTTGAATCCTGGTATTCCCTAAGTCAATGCTGGAGAAGGTTGGTAGCTACTCATGATCCGGAATCTGGGTTTTCCCAGAATTGATGCTGGAGAAGGAATGGAGAAAGAGATCTTCCAGTTCGAGCTACATGAAATGTTGCGGGTGCTTTGGTGTTCATCTTCCTGCAGGTTCATTGCCAATACTTCTTTCATCATTAAAATTGGGGGGATTTGGATCATCTTCGTTATCCGTTGTGTCTTCTGCTGTGCCAAGGATAGTCTGGGGCAATTTTTCTCTTGGAAGTACATTGTCAGTATTTCTTTCACCGTCAAGAATAGAGGGATATGAATCATCCACCTTATCTATTCTTTCTGCGTTCCTGTAGTCTGTAAGTTCTTGACTATATAAGTCAAGTAAGTTCTTAATATATAAGGGAATGTATTATCTTAAAAATAGAGATTATTGTTACTAAAACCTGAAGTTGTTTGCGTAAAATAAATAAGCTACCAATTCAATGTACTTTTTTATAATGAGGTAAGTTTTCTAAAGAAGTTGAGTATAAGAATTTGGAGGTATGGGTTGGAGTGAATGGATTTTAGTAGAAAAAATAGTGAAAAGATAATAAAAGGTGAAAAAATACGAGGCAGGTTGGCTAATGCTCTGAGGGAGAGGGTAAATAGGTATGAAGTAGTTCGAGGGTTGTGGAAAGGAGTAAGAGTACCGGAAGTAATGTATGGGTTGGAGGTGATAGGGTGTAGCCTACAGGGAATGGAGAGAGTTCAAAACAGGGTGAGTAGGCTGTGCCCAGGTGCAAAAACATGGACAGCAGTGGAGGCAGTAAGATGAGATATGGGGTGGAGTACATTCCGGGAACTGATAACTGAATCTAAATGGAAATTTAGAGTTAGGATTGAGGGATCAAATGAGTGTAAATGAATCAGAAGAGTGTATGAGTGAGTAGGTGAGGAAGAGACTGTAAAGCAAGGCAAAAGAAACTAGGGATGAGAAAAGATAGGGGGGGGGGGTGTAGAGTAGAGGAGAACAACAGGTGAAGTTATTACACAGGGGAGGAAGCTGGAGAGGATAAGAATGAGCAGAGTAGAGGAAGTGGGAAGAGCTAGACTTTTATGAGATAACAATAAATCCTGGGAATTTCTATTGTCATCAACCCTGCAGAAGTGCAATAGATGTGGCAGTAAAGTGACAGTAATTGATAATAAGATAGTTATGTTGGTTGGGCTCGCTTATTCAGTGGGTGTGTGGGGGCAGCAGCCTCCACTTAGGATATTACGTTAAGTTAGGTTAGGTTGTTTGTGCATTTAAATATTACTATATATGTTCTTTAACCCCACATTTTCCTTGATCTTCATAATCCTCTCCACTAGTGGTTGTGGTGGTGGTGGGGGGGGGGGGGGGGATTTGTTAACTAATGGGATATAATAGATTTTCGATAGTCCTAATGAACCCCATCACAAATAATTTATGTTACCATAGCAGCCAAACTTTGTTAGACATAGGCATTTTGAAAATCTTTTTGAGGAGCTAATCCCCTAATTATGGCGATCAAACCTTTGAGATATCGGTGACGAAACGTTTACGTAGTGGGACCCGCAGAGGGCTGCTTTCGTTTGTCATAACATGCGGGGGTTGTGCATAGGGATTAGTGATTAGGGACAGGATCAGGAATAGGGATTTTATGACTGGTGATCCTAGTTCTAATAGAATCAAGAGTGGGACACTTAGTTACATGAAATGGGAGGCGATTCCACTCTTGAATGCTGAGGGGAAAAAAATATTGTTTAACCCTCAACCGACGGTGAACATCATATGATGGGCGAGAGAATGTTGGCAACCCCTGCGGTGCCTATCATATGACGGGTGCCATTTTGAGGATGCTATTAGCTATAAGAGAGAGTCCGCACGTTGGGAGGATGATAGCTGGGCTTTGACCGCTCGGCACCACCGCTGGGCCGTCTCTGACACGTAGTATGCCTCATCCCGACCGCCGTACCTCGCGAGACATGGAAAAAATGTGGAAATTACCTTATTTTAGGGTATTATCACCTCTGGTTATGCGATTGCTACAAGATAACCCGTGGTCGTACAAGGATAATTCAGGTGTCATTGGAAAGCTCTATTATCGCCCTTTCACGGATATAATTGTATTAGGCTCTGGTTCTTGTTTATGCATGAAAAAGAGCATGGAATGAAGCTCATCTTTGGTAAATATACCCGCCCAGCAGCACGGTCATGTCAACAAGCATGCCCGCTTTTAGGGAGTTAACTATGTTGGCCAGAGTGGACTAAAGGCTGCTGTGCTGTATGGAGATGTTGAGCGAATGGGAGATGAAAGGCTTACAAGGAGAGTATACGAGTCAAATACTGTACAAGGGGAGGTAGAGGGATAGGAAGACCACCGTTGAGATAGAGAGATGCTGTAGTAGAAGCGTTAGAATTTAGAGGGATGACTGTAGAACAAGCAAGAGAAGTGGTAATGAATAGGAATGAAGGGCGAATGCTTGTGAAAAGATGAGTGATAACACAGTCGTTGGAAGAGGGGGTCGGGCGCCAGTTGGACTAGATAATAATCAATCCGTCAGGTGCCTGGGCTGGGGAGCCAGTGTCTATGAAGGGTCATATCTGGATGTGAGGTGGGCGGGCATTGTTGGTAAAGCTTCGCTGCATGTCTGCCTGCTGAGAATAAAACCTCTCCGAGAGGTGTGGGACCTCGGAATCTTTTGCTGGGGATCCCAAGTAGGCCTGGGTCTCTGGGTCTACTCCTGGGCAACCTAGATGTGTTTGAGTTTTTTTTTTTTTATGTTTTTGTGTTGTGTTGTGTTATCCCTGTTTTGGCTCTGTCTCGAGTCGGCCACCTCCAGCTATGGGGTATGTGCCTGAGTTTATACATACATAGGCCTACATACATTAAATATGTCCATTCTTGCCTGATGGGTGTGGTATCATTGGTTGGGGCTGTGTCTCTTCAATTATATACTTCTTCTTCTTTTGGCTGTTCCTCTTAGGGGTCGCCACAGAGGATCACTCGTCTCCATCTCACCCTGTCTCCTGCATCTTCCTCTGTCACACAAACCTGCCGCATGTTCTCCCTCACTGCATCCATGAACCTCCTCTTTGTCTTTCCTCTTTTTCTTTTGCCTGGTAGCTCCATCTCAAGCATCCTTCTCCCAACATACTCCCGCATCCCTCCTCTGCACATGTCCAAACCACCTCAATTTCGCTTTGTCCCCGAGCAGTCGTACATGCACTGTCCCTCTAATATACTCATTTCTAATTCTATCCATCCTTGTCACTCCCAACAAAAATTGCTACCTCAAACTCTGCCTCCTGTCTTTTTTGTCAATGCCACCGTCTCCATTCCGTACAACATATCTTGTCTCACTACCGTCTTGTATATTTTCCCTTTCACTCTTGCAGAAACCCTTCTATCGCAGGTCACTCCTGTCACCCTTCTCCACCCACTCCCTCCAGCCTGCACTCTCTGTTACTTTGAGCTGTTGATCTTAAGTATTTACACAAGTCAACCTTTGCCACTTCTACACTTTGCAACCTCACCATTCTGCCGCCATCCCTCTCATTTACACACATGTACTCAATCTTGCTCCTACTAACTTTCATTCTCCTTTTCTCCAGTGCATACCTCCACCTCTCCAAATTTTCCTCAACCTGTTTCCGTCTCTCGCAACACATCACATTGTCATCTGCAAACATCCATTGCCCATGGAGACTCGTCTAACTTCATCCGCCATCCTGTCCATCACCATTGCAAACAAGGAAGGGCTCAGAGTCGATCCTTGATGTAATCCCACCTCTACCTTGAAACCATCCGTCATTCCTACTGCTGTCACACTATCCTCATATATATCCTACACCACCCTTACATACTACTCTGCCACTCCCGACTTCCTCATACAATACAACAGCTCCTCTCTTGGCACCCTGTCGTAAGTTTTCTCTAAATCCACAAACACACAATGCAACTCTTTTTGGCCTTCTTTGTACTTCTCCATCAACACTTTCAGAGCAAACGTTGCATCAATCGTATACTTGTATGGTTAAATATATATCTTAGTCTCATCAACATCATCATCATCTCAGGCACCTTCTTTCCCCCAGGGAAACTCCTGCTAAAGGATGGCCATGACAGAAACACCTCCAGGCTATTTTGTCAAGACATAATCCCTTTGCCTGTGTCACAACGCCCCTTGCACTACATAGAAGTTTTTCCTCAATATATTTTTTAACTTTGTTCCCATATGATAGGTTGTCTTCCACTACTAGCTGCTCCACTCACCTGATTTGTATGTACCTTTCTTGACATTCTGTCATCATCCATTCTCTGAAAATGACCATACGACCTCAAAGTACTTCTCTTCTCTTTATAAACTCGACCATTCCACGTTCAATGCCCAAAGCCTGCTCTTCTATTCCAAATGACTCGTACTGTTCCCAATTGCTTGGCCCATCTAACCTACTCCCACCAGCTGCCATTCTGAAAAAAGCTCATCTCCACAGCTCTCAGTTTGGATAGGTCTTCGTCATTTGCTGTCCAAGTCTCACTTCCATGCGAGTATTGGGAGCAGCACACTATACCTCAGTGACTTTTCCACTTCTTGACTAATCATTCTTCCTTTCAGAATACAAATAAGTTCTCCAATTACCTCTCTCCTTTGCATTTTCTTTCTTTTATCTACTTCTCCACTTTACCATATTTGCACAGTACAGCTCCCAAATACTTGAAACTTTCAACCCCTTCCAGTATTTAATTTATCATTTATATTTTACAACATCACTCATGTTCTTTCTTGATTCTATATTTTGCCATAAAGTCTATGGTTTCCTTCATTCTTCCCTAAATCACCATTACCTTACATTTCTCTACATTGACCTTTAACTTCCTCTTCGCTGGTATAAACAATGGAACAGGAGTATTGTGGTAAACTATCTATCTATCTATCTATCTATCTATCTATCTATCTATATGCTCAGGCCCAATCCCCATTTTGGGGGTAGCCGACTCAAGACAGAGCAAGAACAGGGAAAACACAAAAACAACATAAAACAACAAATAAACATAGATAAAAAGCACAAACTCACACACATCCAGGTCACCCAGGAGAAGACCCAGAGACCAGGGTCACCTAGGTCGCTCCAGCACTCCCCCGGCCCCCGACCACCCGGAGAGGTTCCGATCTCGGCAGGCAGACATGCAGCGGAGCCAAAGCCACAAGCCCTCCCACCACACTTCTAGGCGCACCCTTCATATTAATCGTCTTCCCGGGCCAGGCGCCTGATGGACTATTATCTAGTCCAACTTGCACTCGACCCCTTACTCCAAATGACCACGTGTTCACTCAACTATTCACAAGCATTCTCCATTCACTCCTGTCCACCACCACTTCCCTGCCTGATCTATAGTCATTCCTCTATCATCCAAAGCCTTTCTTACACAGTCTCTCCATCTCAATGGGGGTCTTCCTGCCCTTCTGTCTCCCCTTGTACCTGACTCACATATTCTCTTTGTAAGCCTTTCATCTCCCATTCGTTCAACATGACCATACCAGCTCAGCACCCTTCTGTCCACTCTGGCTGACAAATGTTCCTGCTGCCCCACTCTCCTACGTATCTCTTCATTCCTCAATCTGTCTCTACGAGTAACTCCACACATACTCCTCAAGCAGCTCATCTCCATCACATCCAGCCCTCTTTTCTCCTTTTTCTTCAGAGCCCATGTCTCAGCCCCATACATCACTGTTGGCACAACAATTCCTTGATACAGTGCACTTTTTACTTTCACTCCGAGATTTCTCGTCTTCCACATACTTCCCATTGCTCCGAAAACCTTCCTTCCTTCACACACTCTCTGTTTTACCTCCACTTCCATACCGCCACTCCTGCTTATCATTCCTCCTAGATATTTAAAACACTCTACTTGTTCCAATATTTCCCCATCCAGCCTCACATCTAGATTCACCCTATGCTCTCCCCTATTAAACACCATTACTTTACTTTTATTGACGTTCACCTTCAGTTTCCTCCTTCCACAAACCACACCAAACTCTTTGACTACCCGCTGCAAGTTTCTCATCAGAATCCGCCACCAATGCTGTGTCATCAGCGAACAGCAACTGAATGGTAAACTATCAATGGAAGTTAAATATCTATAAGCTATAATCCAAACAAAATCAATCTAAATTAAAATTACTCCATATCTAAATTGAAGTCAATCTGAAACAAGCTAATTTATATCCAAAGGTCTCACATAATAAATTATATATAGGGTAAGGTTATAAGGGTTAATATTAGCCAGGAATTAACTCACCAATAGTTCCACGTGGCAACGAAACAAAGGAGAACCTTTACCCAATATGGCGGACAATGGGGAAGCAAGACATCAGCCCTGAGGCTCGAGTCAAGTGAAAGAAAAGAACAAATGATTATATGAGAATGGACATGAATACTATGCTTATCTGTCAGTCAGTCATGGCGTCGATGAGAGCGTCGTGATGGTGTAGATGTATGTATTGCTGTCAGTATATTGTGATTAGAGGCACAAAAGCTCGATCAACTGAAGGCGGAAATTGGATGTTAACTGGTTGGTGTTAGTGGAGGCTCTGAGCTGTCTTCCTCAGAGGCACATCTTGCTGCCTTGGCAAACGCCCGGCACCCAAATTATCGTACCGTATCTATGTTGCTCAGTACGATAAATTAATCAATATTTACGATAAATTCATATATACTACATAAGACCATGTCAATATTGCTTAATAGCATATTAGGCCTTTTATAATCTTAACTTAATTACAATCTTATAATACACGATCTACTCGTCCTACGCCGTGCAGCGGGAACGACCGTGACATCACAGAGACGTACGGGATCACAAAAGAATCCTATCCTATCGTATTTACACAATACACTCCCCCCACAAAAAATAACCTGAACCCCACCTTAAACTAAAGTTGCCCAAAGGCTATCCTCTGACGCCACATATCAACGGCACCAGCAGCAGCGCGTCTGGGACGCGTCCCGGTCCGAGATTGATCACCGTCAGTAAAAGGTCTGAGTCGTTACTTTGAGAATCCTCGGACCAGCAATAACAGGTGGAGTCTCCGATTGTAAAGTGGAATCGAGCTCCAAAGCGTACAAACGTGCGATAGGACGAACAGTAGTTCCAGCGGCTGTCTTCAATAGCGCCATCCGCCCTACAGAGTCTTCCCCCTTGTATACCTCCAACACGCGGCCCAATTTCCAGTACAAACGAGGACTATCTTCTTTAATTAAAACGACTTCACCAAAAGTAGGTGCCGTCGGTCTACCAGAGGGTGTAACACTCCTTTCCCTCAGTGCTAGCAGATATTCGTTAATCCACCGTTTTCTAAAAATCTTCGATTACCCTCGATATATACTGGTATCTCTTAGGACACCGCTGCCTCAGAGTACAACGAGGGATCCTCTAACTCTACTATGGATTGGAAATCAGATGGAAACGCAAGTCAATGTGTAGTGCTTGGATTGTTAAGTATTAGCCTTATTCAAAATTCCCGCCAATTGTGGTTTAAGTTTGTTGACGGTCCCAAAAATTCGATAATTTAATCATTTTTAGTACTCCTGAGCCCAGTAGTAAAGTACCTGAGCTTATTAGCAGGTAAATGATTTGAAATATTTGAAATTTAAGTTGAGCAAGAGAATACCGGTACTGTCATAAGTTCCTATAAACCTCCTTACCGGTAGGCTACCCCTCAAGCGATCAGATTCCTTTTTGAGACTCCCTATCATAGTTCCCCAGTATTTCTGTTTTGCCCTTTTTCCAGTACATGTTTCCCTTCAGCATGATACCCTAAATTATTCACCCCCCATAGAAAGTCATATGTCGGCAGAATACGCCTGAAGAAAGATGTTTGTAATTTGCTTTAGAAGATGCGATCCTATTGTTGAGATAGTCATTTGTTGATATGGTGCGGCGTCTTGAAGAAGAGTCGGGCACCGATAGGATATAGCCATTATTCTTTCCCTCCGGTTTGAAAGTGCTGGCTGAGATGTTTCTTGATTATGCCCTGGCCACGGCTGTTCTGTCTCTCTCCCGATGCCCCCACTTTTACCAGGTATTCTCTTAGTTGCATTGTATTAGGTATAAGGGTATGGACATGTTATTTTTAAGGTTTATGCCTGAGTAACAGGTGACCCCCCAAGGCGATGCCGCCGAAAGAAGTCTGGAATATTAATTTTCAATGTGGCTGTAGCTCTGGTCAGCTATTCATACCTTTAGCCATTATATTAGTTATCTATCCAGGATTATTATTTGCCATGTGGTTGTAACTGTTCACTTATTCTTGCATTTAGTCTTAAGATTCATTATCTACCCATGTACTTGTTTTTGGAACTGTCATACACTACAATGTTTGAGTTGATATTATTTCAATCGGATAACCTAACTTATCACTTTTACTAGATAGCATGGTAGCCTATTATTTGATATTATTATTATTATTATTATTATTAGTATTATTATAGGTATTATTATTGTTATCAATGTATTAGCCTCACTACCTATGTTGTAATTATTATTATTTAGCCTACTATTCTTATTGTTACTATTGCTATCCTTGTACCCTGTGAGAAATGGGAATCTCACTGTTACATTTCTTACAGTGGGGGTCCCAGCCTAGCCTGGTCTCGGCTTACCAAGTAAAGCCCAAGTTCCTGTGAACGGTACCTGCAACCTCCCCAGCCAGTATGCCGGGTTTCCCGAATAGCCTAGCCTAAGTGCTTAACCCGGCCCTGATCTTCGCATACCTTTATCTACAATCATCTGGAACGATATTTGAGTTTATTATGTAGGCTATAGTATGGGTACGGTACCTGCCGGTAACCCAGGTTAATTAGGTTAAAGTTACAAATTCATGGGTATACCAATAGCTTACTGGGCAATTATTTTTTCCAACCCATATTTTACAGTACTGTCCTTTACATGAATTTCATTGCTCTTAGTATGTATGCTGTAGGCAATAATAATTTTCTATCTAACCGAGAGTGTATCCCTATCCATAGTAGTGTCAAAAGACTATAATCTTGGCTTATCGCTCAGTGTCCTAGAGTACTTATCCTGATGCTAGAGGCCTATAGTTGGGTGGCCCCAAGTAGCCATTCACCCCTACCAGTAGGGATGGTTAGCTGGCCAGCCGACCGGGACCGACACGCTACCAACTAAAATCTCCGAGGACAGTCAGTTGACCATCTGTAGGGTTGTAGCCTACTTGTATTGGGCACTCAAAGTTCGAGATGCCGTGTCCCTTTCGTAAATGTGGAGGAACGGCATTTTCGGGGCTTCACAAATTGTTTACCATATAGAAAGTGAGCTGGCATTAATGGTAGTGGTTCTTGCAGGTCGGTGTACGACATATGTAAGCAGACGATCATTCACGGCTGCCTCTATCTCTGTGAGGACTGTCGTCAACTCACTCTTCTATAATAGAGCACGTCCTATAACGCTCTGAGTCCTGACTTTACTATGTTACGCTAGCCAGCTGTTCAGAATGCTCTCGTACTCGCTAGCGCTCGCCAGGGCAGTGAAATAGGCTATGATAGTCGTAGAGTGACCCTCTTTCTTTCATAGTGTTTAAGTTGCCACAGACAGTTTAGTGTTTGCCTTTATTCTTGTCTGTGACACCAAGAAGTATTTTATATCATTGATAGTGTTATAAGATACGCAGTGTGTTAGTTGCAATGCGAGAGATAAGGGGGAGCGAGGTGAAGTGTGTGTGCGCGCGCTCCCTTCCCGGCCGGCCCGCTTGTCGGTGAGTGGCTGCACAGGGTCACGTGGGCTTTGTGTCCCTGTGACGTAGTGGCCTGTGGTTGGTTGCAGCTCTCCTAGCCCAGTGGACGGGCTCCTACCCTCCTGACTCCCGCAGAGCACGGCGCCGTGAGGTAGCGTCTACATCCCTTTGCATTCTGTTCCCCAATAACCACCTACAGTATAGTACTGTTTCTCTCTCTGAACTTCTACTTTTCCATACTTCTATGCTTTGCAGTCAATTACCCATCCCTTCTGGCCCCTCGCAAGCGACATTCACTGTCCGCCAGTCGTATTACAATCTCCTGCTCTCAGATATTATTATGTACTAGCTTAGCCAGGTTTAGAGTCATAGATTTCATACTGTAGGGTGCTTTTCAATATTGCTTGTTCTCCTCCATTATTTAATGCTAGACTGTGGTGGGTATCCGTTGTCGTTGTCAGTGTTGTGTATACGGCCCGCTACAGCCTATACGACTTCGACGGTGCTGGGTAGCCTGGTGGCCAGCCCTTTTGGATATTTCCTTTGCGAGTGTACAGAGGGCTGGCAGAGGGCTTTTGCCTTACTCCTGCCAGTATCTTGCTTAGCTCGGTTGCTTGACCTTCTTGGGGATGCGGTCAGGGCAAGGACAGGTACGAGAGACCTGGTACTTACCAAGAACGAGCCTTCCCGGTCCTTAACGTAAGATAGGTGGGAGATATCCTTCAAGGGTGGGCACTAGGCTAGGGAGCATGCTTGGATCTACCTCGCTTACGCCATACCCTGATACCACAGCTAGACATTACTTAATGGAGAAGGACAATGCATTACTTATTAAACTCTTATCACGGTTGTGCTTTAGTATTAGTCACGGTATTGTTTAGCCTAGGTTCGTTGCGCAGGGGCACCAACCCGGTTGGTGGCTGTTACTTATTTAAGTAAGTACTGTTTTTTGAGTTGCTGTTATTATTACTGTCCACAGAGTTGTGCCTCTCGGTTTTTCCACTTAGGCCTAAACGATGTCCTGCGTTCTTTGGTGTCTTTAAGATTCCACGTTTGCCGGTCCTGCCTTCTTGCATTAGTTACAGTTCTAATATTCTACGAGCAATCTTAGAGCATCAGACGTTTGCAGCGCTTCCAGGTCTGTTTGCTGTTAGGACTCGACTTCCAAGTGCTTCATTATAGCATTGACGGGTTTTAATGTTGAGTTCAGCACCAACACACACATTAAACGTAAGCATCTCCTCTTTTATTAAATCTTGTTCATAGTTTCTTATTAAGCTGTGTTAATCCTTGAGAGCCTTTTATTAACGTAATTACTTTCTTGGTTGTTTGCAGGCTTTGCCATTGGCTGGGATAAGCCTTTAGTAGAGTTACACTTATCCCGTGTTAAATTGATACCCGTTAATCTAGTCATTAACTCTAGGCGGGTTATGTGTTTTGTTCACCGGCTTAATAGTTCACGGGGGTTTGGAATTAGCGTACCGGGTTGTTGCATACTTAGCCTATATTGTCGTACAATACTAAGTGCCCTTGTTTATTTCCAGTTGTGCCGGTCGTCACAACATGGCTCCTTTTAGTCCAGGATATAGTGAACTAAATTTTGCATTTTTTTTTTTTGGATGAAAATTTATTGCCATTTGGGGTTGGAATTTTATTTGTCTCTCAGTTGTTGGCAGTGGACCATTGTTTTTGTGGATATCTGGAAAGAAACACGTTGGACGATTGTTGGTGGACCGTAGTATTGCAACTTGAGAACGACTTCGATTTTTTTTGGTGAAGATCAGGGCTCTACGTGAGAGTTTGGCTACTTTTGTCTTGATTTTGGGATTTTTTTTTGTTAACTCCATCATGAGTCGCTGTACGGGTCTGGTGAGGAATGGTGAGAGCCCAGAGGTGGAGAAGGAGTGTTGTTGGGCACGGTTGTTTTCGGGGGGTGTGTGAAACAGTGAGGAGGATGCTCGGAAGTTTTTGGAGGTGCCTGTTGTGTTTAGCTGGGACGGTTAAACAGGGGTTGGGAACCGGTTACGGGTTGCCAGTGCTTTAGCCACGGTCTCTTAGGCTATCCTTGTATGAGTGGTATGTTGCGGACGGAGCTGATTACCTGTGTGCGGGGTGGGGGGCCTGGTGCTTGGAGTTGGAATCGGAGCTGGGACACAGTTCTTCCCCAGATTCAATCTCACTCGACTCCAAAACTGAGCCGCAATCTCGGTTGCCGGAGCACCGGTACACTCACGCATACCAATTTGTGCTAGCAGCTTGGTTTACCTTCAGGTGGCCCACTGGGTGGGTCCCCGGTGATAGCACCCCCTCCTCAAGGTTTGTCCCCCGAGATGTTACTTCAGCTCGAGATTGCTAAAAGTAAGGGCCTCAGTCAGATTGCCGATGAGGGCTGAGCTCAAGTATAGATAACAGGCCGAGTCTGCCAAGTATTGTGCCGATGTTGACCTAGAAAAAAACTTGTGTAGGGGTGACAGGGAAACAAGTCTCGGCCAGGGGGGGGTCGAGCCTAGTGAAACCAGTTTCTCTGCTCGCCATTCTATTGAAGTTAGTGACACGTGTTTGATGAGTCAGGAGTTACAAGAAGTTGTCCTTCGTTTTGAGAAAAGTTGCCGGGAGCAT